>VZTX01026248.1:1331390-1421022 GCA_013400915.1 Pardalotus punctatus | reverse complement strand
ACCGGCACCGCCACCGGCACCGGGGGTTTCTCCTGTCGCCGGGGGCCGCTGCGCCCCCGCCCCGTCTCGCCCCCGGAGAGGGCTGTGGGAGCGGAGAGGGACAAGGCGAAGGGCGGGGGTGCGCTGCAACTCCCTCCTCCTTTTCTGTTTTTTTATTATTGTTGGGTGTATTACTGTTTCCCTCACCGCCGAGGGGCTTTGCAGAAACCTCCCATCCGTGGGCGCATCGGTGTGCGGGGCACCTCCCGCAGTGCGGGGCTCGGTGTCCCCCCTCCTGTCCCCCGCCCCGCTGGCCCTGTGACCTTGGGCACGGCTCGGCGCCCCCGGCGCGCCCTGCAGCTGCTGGGTCCCCCCTGCCGGGATGGTCATTGCCACCTCCGGGCAGGGTCCGGCGCCCCGCCGAGCAGTGCCCGGCTTTGTTCTCCCCGCCGGAGCAGGAGGCACCGTTAGAAACAAATACAACGATTACCCAGCTTTTTTTTTTTTTTCTTAACTGTTGTCATTGTGCACAGGAAATAGGACGTTCTAGATTTCCTGTCATTTTAAACCACAAACCAGCAGTTCTCTAATGCAGATTAGCGAAATTCACACAGACTAAGCAAACACCGTCTCGTTCCCAAAAAGGAAAAACCTGTTTTCCCGACCCCTTTCCACGCTGCGGATCGCTCATCCGCCACCTGCATCCTCACTGAAACACAGGGTGGGGGCTAGCGAGGGAGCAAAAGAGGGTATTCGCTCTCCTCGTTTGCCACGGGAGGTGAAGCAACCCGTCACCGGGCGCATACCGGCACGTACGGTCGGCTGCACGCCTTTGCCCGTGCACGGTGAACACGGCACAGGCTGCACTCCCGACAGCCGTGCTCGAACCGCCCTTCCCACGGCGTTATGTAGGTTACGGGGGAGGGAGGGAAAGAGGGCGGGAGGCGGGGGCCGGCCGGGGCTGGGGAAGCTCTGACGTCCGTCGCCGCCGGCGGGAGGTGGCTCCCCGCGGCTGGGGGCCGCCCGACGGCGCTGCGGGGCTAGCCCTGCCACCAGTTCCGTAGCTTTGCTGCTTTTCCTCGGCCGGGCTGCCGAGGGCACCGCGGCAGAGCCGCGCCCTCTCGCCCCGCGCTCGCTCCCCCCGCCGGGGCCGGGGTCTGCGTGTCGCGGCCGCCTGTGCGCCCGGGAGCTGCGGTGGGGGTCCTTTCTTCACCCTGCCTCCTTCTCGTCCTGGCGCTGCCTGCAGCGCCGGCCCCTTTGCCAGGTTGAGTGACTTTGCAATTGCACGGCCGCCTGGGGGTCCTGGAGGCGCCGGGCTGTACATAAGCGAAATAAAAGACCGCCCCTCCCCTAACCCAGCCCCGCATTCGGTGCGGCGACCAGGGCTGCTACCCCCGGAGCTACCCCCGGAACCCTCGCAGCTCGGAGCAGCCCTGCTGCAGCCGGCCGGAGCCGCTGGGCAGGAGCAAGGAGGAGGGGGCAGCCCTGCTGTGGCTCCGACGTGCTCCCGGAAAGCCAAGGGTTAACATCGGCTCGCTTTTCCCGAGCAGCCCTCTTTTCACATTGCATCAAAGTCCTTTAAAGCTGTTTCTCTTCCCTCCTCCCCTCCCCGGCTGGAAAGACGATTTATCCATGCAAGCTAAGTAAACAGATCTTTGTTTTCGTCTTCCACCCACTGCCCTCTTTCTCCAGCCCGAAGCTGGAGCCTCGCCAAGCCGGCTGCAGCGATCGCTGCCTCTACACACACACACACTCACACACGGGGAAGGCGGGGGGGGGAAGAAGCCGGGTTTCTCGGGTGAGGCAATGCGCCTGCAATTGGCAGGGACAAGGCAGGAATTGTAATTGCACTTCATCATGTGATGGCTTATGAAAGAGGAAGTTTGGATGTTTTAGTCACGTACTCCTTTGCCCTCTTGCTTTAGCCTCCAGGTTCTCCGAAGGAAAAAATTACATATATTTATATATACTGGTGGAAAGCCAAGAAACAGTGTGTTTGCGCATTTCAGATCATGAGCAGAGCTGGAGTGCTAGCTAGGCTGCAGGATAAGAAGAAAGCAAAGCTTTGAGCTGTGGCAGGCTTTTAACTGCAGGACAGAAAATGTGATCTCTATTTATTTTCCTTTATTTTTAATGAAAACTAGCTGCTTGGAAAAGTCAAGATGAGCAGTATTCTGGTTTTGCTGCATTTGCTGCCTTTGGATTCATTCTGGTGAAAAAGAAAAAAGAAACCCAACAAAATCATGTTACCAAGCTCAATGTCAAAAAGCTGATAAAAAAACAGTGGCCGTGCTAAATAGGAAATGTGGTTTATGTATCAAATCACAAAAAAAAAATACCTCAAAGCTGCTGACTGTTACAGCAGTAACTGCAGAGGAATCGAACAAATAATGCATTTGTCTCATATTTTTTTTTCTCTTTTTTGAAACACAGACCATCCCTTTGTGCCCGATCTCTGTGAAACACCCCTTGCTACAACACACCAAGGCTATAGATAGGAGCAGTGAGTGCTGGACAATGTCTTAAGGGGTGCAGGACTGTGAAGGTCTGGGGCAGTCCCTGACCAAGGAATACCATGGTGGCATGGATGAGGGTCCAGCACAGTGTGGAAGACTTTTGTCTTGTTCTGGTGTGCTCAATGTCATGGGTGAAGGAAGGAGGGGAGATGAGTTGGAGTGGGGCAGCTCTTTGAGATGAACTCTGTTTGCTACCCCTACATCAATGCCATGCCCCTTCTCACCATGTGTTTTTTTTGCTTTAGTCAGTGAACCACACTGAGATCTTGCTGTGTTTTTCTTCTTCCCTGTAGGTTCTCATATCCTTTCCCACCTATCCTCTGTACTGGTGGCAGCAATCACATGCAGACCCTTGTCCCAGAACTGTGCCCCCAGCCTTCACTTCACCCACATACCTATCCCCCATGGGGCCTGCCCTTCCTTCTGTGTCCAAACCAGTGCTCCTCACCTGCTCCCCTCTGCCCTTGGCATTTTTCGTTCCCTTCTGATCAAGGGCTGTCTCACATCCTTCTCCAGCAGATATGCACTACTTCCTCCACAACTCTTATTTGCATCCTTCTGTTGTGTCAGAAGTCCTGGAGGGTAATAGCAAAATGGCCAGAGCCAAGATAGGAAGGGCAGTTATGCTGGAGGGTGCTACCACCTCTCCTTCATTGATCCATAATGAATTATGGAGGTTGCTCTCCCAGAACTGAGAGAGGAAAGGCTGGGAATAGTCCTTGAAGTTTTGGATTTAGTCAGATGCAGGTGATTCTGGGCCAACAATGTTTAATCTGGTGTTATAGGAAAAAAAAAACAAACCTGATGCAAATGAGACTCTCATCAGGCACAGCTTGTTGACATAAATAGGCTTTGGACAGGCTCATGGTAAGCCACTGATCCTGCAGATGTTTACAACCAGTTATAACTTTATTCACAGGAGCATCACTATGAATGTAAAGCTGGGTGCACTTATGTGCTCACAGGATGAGAGCACGCTTCCCCAAGAGCCGCTCATCAGCAGTGTGCTGACGGCTGCCCTGCAGCCTGGAGCTGACTGCTGATGGCAGGAGTTGACAGAGGCACTGGCACAAAAATACTCCACTGAGGCCGGAGATAGGTCACTGCACTAGCTCAATGTGAGGCAGGACGTGCCAGAGGACTGAGAGGGACTCGAGCAGCTACTCAGTGCCTGCTATTTCCCATACATGGCGCCTTTTATTAACTCCTTGAAGACAGCTGCACTGAGCGCTGCTGTTGGGTGTTAACTTCTGAAGAGCTGAAAGGCACCTAAGCAGAGCCTGCCTAGAAAAGGAAACAGCAGAACAATTGTTTACCATTAGTTCACGGATATCTCCCAAAATATGGAGGTGCTACTATTCTGCTCCAGCATTTTGCTCTAGACAGCTTAGGCAGGGCTAGTTACCAGGGACTTGCACTTTGAGCAAGAGCCTGGGTGCTACAGCTTCTACTCCATTGGTGGGCTCTGCCCTAGGCAGTTTGGAGCAAAATTTGCATGCTTTCTTTAAAAAAGGAGACAATTCTGTTTTTAACAGCGCAGTTGACTTTATGCCCTCTTTTCAAGTAGAAGTAGAAAAAAAAAGCAGCAAGGAAAAGATCATGGAAATACTTGAGAAATTCAGAGGTTCCTACCCTCGGAAGAGAATTAAAAACTTCAGAGAGACACTTCCAGATACCAGAAGAAAGGGCAATTGATGTGGAAAAGCTTCCGCCCCTTATCCCCAGGCTGGGTAAATAGGCATGTCGGGTTATCCCATTTACACCCCGCCTTGGTGCGCTGCATTTTGAGCCACAGTCAGCAATTGTCTGCAGCCACAGGCGAGGGGGGCAGGAATGTTGTGGCCGGGGGCTTCCCGGGGCGCAGGCAGAGCGGCCTGCTGGCCGGGTGACCCCTTCCCAAAATAAACAGGAAGCCCAGGAAGCAGTGACCCCTCTGTGACACCGTGCTGGCTCTGCTCCCTGCCTTCTGTGCGGGAGTCGACAGGCTTCCAAATACCCTCAGAAAATTGGACAGGGGTGAGGACTCCACAGGAAACATTACAAAATAAGAGCAGAAACAGATCGTCTGTTGAAAAAATTACAGAGGGCTTTAAAGCTCTTTCTTTTTAGGCTCCTGGATAGTTGTATTCCTTGTCTGTGCTTCATTCCCTTGAGCCCATGTCGATGCAGCTTGCAGAGCCCTGAGTAGCTGCAGAGGGGCAGAGCTTCCCTTTCTGCATGTGTGGAAGTGCTGGTGTGCCTGAGCAAAGCACAAAGAGGAGCCCCAAGGAGGCTGCGCCAAGGGTTTTCTCAGATGGGCTGGGGAGTTCAGGCTGGGAAATGCTTTTTCCCTGTTTGTGGGAGCTGGCAGTAGGGTCCTCACACAAAATAAAAGTCAAAAACGAGGACCAGACCTTCTCAAAGTGTGGGCCAGGGCTATTAATGTTGTTTCCAGCATGGGAGTTCCTGCATTACCCAAACATCCCCCTGAAGCAGCGAACTGGCGCTTGCTGACAGCTCCAGCTGGCAAGTCACCTCCCGGGCCTGCCAGAAGAACTCGCCATCCCAAAAGCCTCCCTGCCTCGATGGCTGGTGGCCCCACAGTTTGGGGCAGGACAGGACCACCATGAGTGGGGCAGGCAGCCCAGCTGAAGGGAGCTTGTGCTGCTGCTGATCACCAGGCTTCCTGGCAGCACTGGCCATTTTGCAATCCCACTTTTCTACTCACACGGTAGAGTAGAAAAGTGGGATTGTCTCGTCCTCCCTGCAGTGCACAGACACCTGGAGGGGCTGGGGGCTGTGGGGGCAGGTGCCAATGGGTTTGGCCTCCACACAGATAAGCTAGTTCAAAAAGACTCAGGGGAGGAAAAAAAGGGGAGATGGAGTCCCTCTCTGATTCCTTAGCAATTGCTAGGATTCCATAGATACCAAACACTGGGTAGGAAACCAGACATGCTCACCTAGCTGGGTAACAAGATACGCTATGCTGGTGCCCTTCCTGCCCATGCTCCCCTATCCCTCCACCTCAGTGGGGGTTGCTCTTTAGGGGAAAGACTCTTAACACAGGGAGCGATAGGCAGCTGTTACAGGAGAGACTCTTGAACAGACCAGTCTTCCTTCAGGAGCAATTTTGATCATTGGCATGCAAAGGCTGCAAAATGGTTCGTTAGACTGCAGCCTTGGTTTGTTCCAGGCAAGCTGAGATATTGTTGGGGTGGCCATGTTTCTGCTAGGCATTGTAACTATACTATTTCAATTTTCCGAGGAGACAAGAGTCAACAGAAGTGTGCCCAAATCTGAGAAAACACAAAATGCAAATAAAATTTGGTTTTGACCCCCCCACACTTCCTCTCATACTCTCCCTTTCTCTCCTCCTGATGCTCAGGCAGTGCCCCTCCTCTGCAGGGAACCCCTTAGGGAGCATTCTGGGCAATCAGTGTGGGAAGAAAATGCTCCTCTCTGTGTTTCAGCCCATAGCCTTATCTTTTTGCTGACTGCAGTCTAATATGCTGAGTAAAAACAGGTAAAAAAGGATATTTTTATCTTCTTGTACATTCTGTCATATGAGTAGTATACTACTATGTAGCAATGCTGAGCAGCAATACTTACAAGTTTAGGCATTAATGATGTATTTGTAAACTTGTACAGCAGAGTCGTATTGCGTTACTTCATTCTGTCCATGTGTACTTTCAGGCAAAAAAAATTCATACACATCCCTTTCCTAGGCACCCACATCCCTTCTGCTGATGCTGAGCTCCAGAAGGAGGTGCCTGCTAGGAAGTACAGTTGAGTTCATATTCGATTAAAAGAACACCAGCAACATTAATAACTGGTAGACCTGTGCTGGAACTGGCAGTTAAACTCAGTCTCCTCCTGCGAATTCCAGTCATTAAAGGAACTTGCCAAAGGCATATCGCATATCGCTTAGTCTCCCAAATGGGACTGGATGATCTTCGTAATGGGCCCTGCAAAGGACCTCATGAGGAACAGCTATGCCAGCGAGCTTGCTGGGGCAGCTGCAGAGGCTGCCTGCACAGCTGCCCCTTGCTGCTGATTCAGGGGTCTTGCATGTGCTTGTGGAAGGTGCCAGACAGGCATCCCTCAACAACCCTCACCCTAACACCTCTCGCCAGTTTCCACACGGAGTCCATCATGATCAGAAGCACCAAGCAGCTGCCTCTTCACTCCATGGTCTGCTTGCACTTCCCCTATGCCTCGTGCAGCCTCAGAGGTGAATGACTTTTGAATATTGCAGATCTGGGATGGGTTTCAGTGGCTGATCCAGAGGCAAGAGGATGATCATCTTGATCATCCATTTTCCCTCTGCCAGTTACTATTATTGCTAACTGCTGTTCCACACACATTGTAATTAAGTGGAAAAAATACAGACCAAATGAAAAAGAGTACAAGCCTCTCAAAAACATCCTCTGCTTTAGCTGCAGCCTGACTCAGCCTTCAATTAACATTCTTACTTAAAATAGTTTTGTTATACAGCTTTTGTTAAATCTTACATAATAGCAGACCAAATCACCACCCCAGAGCGCCATGCTGAAGAGAGGAGCTTCACCCTGGTTTCCAGAGTACTGTCTCATCCTGTCTTTGATCCAGATGGCCTTGGGCATGGGTGAGCTACCAGAGGAGAGCATGCAGCACACCTGCAGCTCTGCTTTGGTGGGCACAATGAGCTGTCACCAGAAGAAGTGGTCCTGCTCTCCCCCACCCCAGCTCTCAGTTCTGCTGGCACTGCCCTTGGCATTTTGCTTGCATGGCTGCTGGATTAAATCTGGCAGCACCAATAGCTGCAGTGCAACTAAACCTGTCCCGGTGCCACCATCCTGCTCTGTCAGGGGTGCTTCTGGGGCAAAAGAGAGCAGGTCGGAATGGGTGGCTGGGAAGGGACCTCAGCAGCAGCATCACTTTGGAACTGCTGCAGAAGCCCCTCATTTTGCACCTGCAGGTGTCCTCCCATCACCCACCCACAGCTGTCACAACCCTCCCCAAGCTGCCAGAGTGCACACTGAGGAGGAGGGAGGGACACATGGACCAGCTGGGCTTCCCAGGGGCACAGGGCCACTCTGGAGATGGGTCTGATTTCCTGCCAGGACCTGAGGAGCTTAAAGGCTGGGCGCCATATCCTGCAGAGCAAGATGACAGCAGTGCCTCCATCACCTATAGTGATAATGTGGGGAAACCCCTGCACAGGACTCCTCGTCTTCACTGCAGAGGGGTGTCCTTATCGCTCAGTAGCACTACAAAAACATTGAACTGCCAGCATGATTTTTCCTTTGTTTTTCTCATTAGGCCTATGTCTAATGAGTACAAAACTAGAATAAAACACATTCTAGTGTCCATGTGTATGTGTGCGTAAATAAAATGGGAGTTTGTATTAAAATCTCAAAAACTGGTACCTGCAATGCAGGTAGGAGGTTAGGAAGATGCTCCCATATCTGCTTCAGTCTGGGGGCCTGCTTTCCATTTGAAGCCTTTGCTCTCAAGGTTATGGCTCCACAAATGCTCTCTGGGATTATGAGAACCTTACCCTAGGAGTGCACCATGCTCCTGAACCAGGAAGTGATTCAAGTGGATTCAAGTGGATCAAGAGAGTTGGGAAAAGAAGGAGTCAGGCACATCTAAACTTCATATCACTCACCACTCCCAACCTCAGTAAGCCAATGATCACAGGGAGATCATAGTTCCCACTGAGGGCAGCTCTGCTAAGTCACTGAATTTTCACTAGAGCAGCATTTGGCCTGAGGTGATGATGCAGTGCACTGCTTAACATAAGGTCAAGCAGTCCTGCAGCTGACAGCTCATTCCTGCCTTGTCCAGAGGACCACTGCATCAGCTTGGCTTAGCTCAGAGTCCCAGCCTGGCCCACCATCAGAGCTGAAGGAGGGTCACTCCTGCCAGGGTCCCCCTCTGCCAAGGAGCCAGGAAAACTCCTAGGGAGGACAGGAAAATAACAAAATGGGCTCAGCTTCTCTTCCTCTGGGAGATTCTGCAGTGGCACGCAACCTGGAAAGAAGTAGGTTAATGCAAGCAAGGCCCTTTCTTGTGAATTTTGTTTTAGACTAAGAGTTACGTGTTTTGGCAGACTTTTTGATGAATAGGTCAGCAGGGTGTGGAAACATATTCTAAAGCTTTCTGCATCCTTGCACATGCTTCTAGTTGCCGGGGGTTTTGCCTACTGCTTCACTTGGAAAGGTTTAAAAGAAAATGCAAATCACAGGCAAAGAGTAGAGATAGATTTTTGTGCATACTTTTGGCACGGATTCTAGCCATTCCTTTGTCATTTGTGAAACAACAGTACAAAACCCTACTCAACTGTATATGATATGAAAATACCAGTTTCTGTGTTCACAAATGGAAAAAAAAACCATCCCAACCTGCTATATGCACATCCAGGTAGCGTACATATATGTCCTTAGGACTTTCTTTGCCTCTGAATGGATACAGGGCAAGTGTGAAGAATCTGGGCTTTTTCACATCTTCTTTCAAAACTAGCATTGGTAATAAAAAGATATTGTTTCATATACTTCAAAAAGAGGTGAATGTTTCTGCACGCTAGGCTCTCAGAATCAAACTTCTGCACCTGAAATATGAGAAAAATCATATGAGAAAAAGACTAAGAAATTCTTTTCAGATGTAATCAGATACACTGTCCAACAGACTGGAATACTCAAAATCCTTTTCAACCAATGGCATGTCAAGACATGCCTGCTTCGGACACTGTTAAGACATCCAGCCCCCATATTTTACATACCCTCCTAATTACATTCATATGTTCAGTTTCATATTTGACCTCTCTCTTGCAACAGAGTGCCAAGTAAAGCACTCTACCTCCTAGGTCTCATATAGGAATTAAGCTGGGGAGTGTGGAGGATTCATGATGGTTTTATTCCTCAAACATACACCAATAAGCAGTAAGCAAAATAAAAGCATTAAAAAAAACCATTACAAATGTGCACTTTTAAATTTAAAGTACACTCTGGGCTCTTTCTCTTGGCCTTGTTTTTTGGAGCACTTTGGTGTTCACACCTCAAATGCTTCCTCCTTCATCTGGCAGCTCACCAGCTACCAGGTCTCAGCTTCTCTTTATTTGGAGGAAAAGACTATTTGCACAAAAATTGCAACATTCCAGAATGAGAAACTGGCTCATCTCAGTCGTTAGGACTTTTGTCACGGAATCCAGTAAGCTCAGGTTTCCAACACACTGGGAATGGCTTTATATAAAACCCCATGGAAACACTGACCAGAAGACACCAGCTGAGAGACATTCACTGTTTTCTTCCCTCTTCTAAATTCTCTAAGAAGCCAAAGCCAAAAATCACATCACTGTCAGCAAGAAGAGGATTGGACCCTTTATAGATACAGATATAAAACCTGATAAATATGATTAGTTGGTGTTAAATGCACATGCTTTAAAAGCCTGTTATCAAAGAGGAAAAGATCTGAAGGCACAGTGATTTCTAAATGGTGGCCTTTGGACCATTGCTGTTGTTTTGGTGAAGGAAATGGCCAACGGTGACAGAAAGAGAAAAGTGACTGGCAGCCTGCACCAGAGTCCATTCCCAGCTTGTTCTCAGGCAAGAGAAGAGTTTTTCCCAAGTGCACTTCATAAGGCTGGATCACAGCCCCTCAGCCTTCAGCACATCAAGATTTCCAAATTCAAAACAATGCATCTGGGATATTTTGGGTGAGCTGTACTTCCTGTATGTTTTATTTGGGCAGTTGGGTTTAAGTGCCATGCTGCTCTGCTCTCCTTTAGCATTGTTATTGCAACCTTTTTGTGGAGAAAGAAGAGTAATCCTCATCTAAAAATAATAGTATTGCAGACCTAGACAGCAGATGGTGTTATTAAATACTTGGGCAAAGTCTAAGGTCATCATGCTCTAACAATTAACAAGTTATATTATCTATCACTTAATAGGTAACCTCCTGGTGTGGGATGTTTGCAAGGCTGAGCAGAGTGGCAAGTGGTATCTTGTCCAAGCCCAGATAACTCTTCCAGTTAAACAAATATTTGACAACCATTCTCTTGCCTAAATTTGTTGCTACCAACATGTCAGATAAAAATAATATGATTCCATTTAATCTCCTAAATTATCTCTTCTTTAACCAACTACATTTGGTTTTAACTAGACGGTAACAATTTGAGTGCTTATTGATAGTTGCCTGGCATATAGGGTAATTTATAGGAGCACCAAGAGACAAATCCTTAGGGGATGTAAATCATTGTGAGTTTGCTGCAAAGTGTGTCTCTGACAGGCTCCCCAAGGCACTGTGCCCCTCAGGTGTGCTTGCCAGACAGCTTTTGTTGTACACAGAGGTCCTCAACCATGGCACGTGTGTTTTCTTACTTATGGGACCGCTGTCCTAGGGATGCACACACTTACCTGTGTTGATAAACTTGAAATTGAACCTTGGTAATATGTGTCAAGGCTGTCCTCGTTGCATGATCTAATGAAATTTTCAGGCAGAGCTCCCTCTAAGGATTAATTTCACATTGTACCAACTGCACTTTATCATTGTTTCTCCTGATATTTGCCTAGCCTTCTCTGAACTTTACCTCTCAGCTGATGGGTGACAATTTCACTTCTTTAATGGCACTCTGAAGCATGAGGAAAACTTTGTGTATCTGCTCATTTTCCTGTTTCTTCCTCAGATGTTTCTTCCCTGCCAGTACCTCTGAGGAAGTTTGCCCAGGCCAGCTGCCCAGGCCACCCTGTTAAACAGCCACATCCATTCCTGCCAATCCTGGTTGTATTTTTGCCTGAGCAGAGCAGCTAGATCCTGTTGGCATGTCTGACTCCCAGAAAGGCTGCTCTCCTGAAGTGCAGCCTTCTCTTCTGACACTGAGTTCTTTTAGAAGCATAGGCAAGAGTGTCTGCATCACTTTCAGAGATGTAGAGCGCTCCATCATTTCTTCTGGGCCTTCAAGGAAACCGTGGAAGCCATGGTTCTTTGGGCCAGATCCTGGCTTTCATTTAATTATTGTGTAGTGGCAAGATGGGGGGCTAAAGAAGAATCCTGTCACTGCCAATAGCTTCACATAGTACTTTTCCTCAATAGTAATTGCTCTCCTGCTAGGATCCATGAACTTGAGAACAAAGTACATTTTATTATTTACAAGGGTTAGATGACAAATACAAACAGATGGTGTGAAGATGACTCCTAATGCATAGTGATCAAGGAATTTAATATTCATGGGTAAAGGCCTGGAAGATTAAGTAAACAGATTCAAATGTGCAGGGGAGAGTATCTCCTAACAATGCATAAAATCAGCATGGCCTTTGTTGCCCTGTTACTGCTTGGCTCAGGGCAATTAACATAAAGGAAAAGACTGGCCAAATTTTCCAGTCTTCTTCAAGCACCCAACTTGAGCAGCAAGGAAGCCCCCAGCAGGAATTTTTGCAAGATCAAGGAAAAAAACCTTCTATTTTGCTGTTGAAGAGGGCTGCAGAGCCTAAGTGTGCTCCAGTCTGCTGCAGCTGCCCTTACGTAAAGCAGTTTTACCTGAATGACACTGCTGTTTTACCTGGGACTGGTTGGATGACTTACGATTACTCACCCGAGCAAGGGTTGTGCCACTGGAGTCTCACCACACCACTTTGCTGCTAATGATACTTCTCGTGGCAGAAGCTGGGATTTCGCTGGTGCTGTTTTCACATGCAGTCATCTTGCAGAGGCAATTTCAACACGGATGAATATTACGAGTCAGGCCCTCAGTATGAATCATCTTGTCCTTCCAGATGACTTTTTCTTTCTGTTGTTTACATCAGAGGCAGGGAATTTTGTTGCTTTTTTGTGTGTGTGACTAAAGGAGTGTTTCATATGGGAAGTGATTTCCAAACTCTCTTAAGTCATCCCTCTATGTATTTCCTTTTGTTGTTGTTGCTTTTTGTCCTTTTGAGCATAGGCAGATAGTGAGATGTTTCTGAGGTTCTACTGACTGGGAGCTGAATATATGTCAAGAAAGGAAAAACAGGGAAGAGTTTATTGATGCCTGTTTGGGCTGGATTGTGCTCAAAAGTTTTCTCTGCCACTTTAATTTTCCTTGTCCAGATCAGGTTGTTGAACCAACAGATTATCTGGGATTTGGTCATCCCATTGGTTTAGATGATCACTCAGCCCCAGAAAGGTGTGTCCATGGAGTCAGGAGCAGGACAGCAGCTCTGAGGTATCTGTCCCCCTGCCTTCTCTTGGAAAAGCCCCTTGCCAGTGCAACAGTCAGGATTCCACAGACAGATGGGAGAAGCTAAGAGATGGGGAAGAGCTGGGGAATGATTGAGCTCCAAGCTGCAGCTTGCAAAGGGTGGTGAAAAGCTGCCCATGAATGTGGAGGTGAGCTCTGCCCCTGGCACTCCACCACTCCAGCTCCAGGAGGAAAAATTATACCCCAGATTCAAGAAAAGGAATCGCTATTTGTCTGCTCTATTTTCATCCTCCTTCAGTAGCTGTAGCCACCACAGCTATTCTTATGGCAGCCTATCAAATTTCTGAAGACATCAGGCACCTCTTTCTTAGGATCTTGCTGCTCTGACATGTTTTCTCCACAGCACCTGGCAGCATCCTGGAAATGGTATCTGGTACCTGAATCCTTTTAAAGGATATCATGTGAGGAAAGGTGTGTTTTTTACTATGACTCCAAGGCTCAGATTTCCAGAGGGGCCAAACTGCTGCACAAGTAAGTCATGCTGCTCACAGCAGCAGGGGCAGAGCACGTCTGTGTCTGGTTTCCTCTCAGAAATTTGCCTGGCTCGGTGGATGCATTTGGTTGATATGGCTGTGCAAGCTGGGATACGGCCCAAGATATGCAGCAGAGAAACCTGCCCTGTGAATAAGAGCCTTTGTTAAGATGGATCCCATCTGTACATGATTTCATCAGCTCCATGAAATGTACAGGACATTCATATGGTGAAATAGGCAGAGTCCCTGTTCCAAGAGAGAAAAACCCTTCTGTCTGCTCTTCCACAGGAGACTGTTGCCATATGAGGAGGTGAAACCTTCTGTGGTGTTGTTGTGCTCTTAACCACAGGATGGGACAAGCATTGTGACCATACTAATATTGTCAGAAAAATAACGTGCATGGAGAGGCATCAAAAGCACACCCAAAAAATTGGCATTGCCCTCTCCTTTGCCTTTTCTTCCTTAAATATGGAGCTGCTTAAAGCAGCATAAATACAATTCAGGCCAGCTAACAAGCAGTCCACAGTGCTGAAACACTCCTGCCGTCCAAGCCAGCTCCCTGCCAGCGATTTCATTTACCATATGTTTGGTGTGGTTTCTGGCAGAGTCAGCCTGAGGATTTTTTTGGGCAGGCCTGCAAAACAGTTTTTCCCTGCCTCCACCCAAACGTGAGCAGGTCCTGTCTGCCACCGTCACACTGCTGTGCAGGGTCAGCCTGGCTGTTTTGGACAAAATTAGTCAGAGGGGCCTCTGGAAAAAAGCCCAAAGAGGGCTGATTCATTTTCCATAAGAGTATTTGTATTAAAGACACAGTAGGAAGATGACTTCTTCAGCATCACGCCCAGCCACTGTTGTAGCTGCTTTTCCCATCGTGCACTATTATCCTCAGGATCACTATGTGCTTTCTTGCTGGAGAGGCAGCTTGAGGAGGCTGCAAACGGCAGCAAAGGTAGATCCCGACAGGAATAGGGAGCCCCAGCAGAACCAGCAGTACCCAGCAGCAGTCCACCAATAAAGCATTTCTGCAGATACCTCATTTTTCTGCTTTGTTTCTGTTTCTTTGCTGTGAGCGTCTCATAGGTTTGCAGAGGAAGCCGCTGAGGTGTGAGCCAGGGCAGCCCCCGGTGCTGGCCTGTCCCCGCAGACTGAAAGCCCAGGTCATGGCAGTGGTGGCTCCCAGTCTCCCCACAGGTGGCAGCTCAGCCGCCCAATGACAATGCTGCCAGGTGAGAAGGCTGACAGCTTTCCCAGGGAAGGAAATGGGAGGGTTGGGTACACGCTGGGAAGGATTAGCTCACGTGGGTGCCAGTAAGGAGCAAAGCTGGCAGGATTAGGATACTTTTCTCCAGGCATTGGATCTAGTGTCAGGGATGGCTTGCTGCAGCCTGTCTGCAGGTCACATTTCTGCTGCCTGCTGCAGGGCTGCCCAGCTGGGACCCAACCAAAGCAAACTGTGGCACAGGGAAGGCTGCTCTGGAAAGCCAGCACTGGTGCTAATGCACCTGAACAGACCACCTGCAGCAGTGCAGTCGTGCCAGGGGGGATGGAGGTGCTGGGCAATGTTGGAGGACCACACTGGGATACAGTGTCCCTTACCCCAGGATGCACTACCCAGGCATACAATCTGGCTGCTGCCATCTGGCTGGGGCCCAGGACAAGTCTAGCTGACCCAGAGAAAAAGAAAAGGGAATTTAAACACATACTTCCGTGCCCTTTTTGAAGCAGATCTCAGAAGGTGGGAAGGTCTGGCTGCCTCTTTCTTTCCTGCCCCATGCTCAGAGCACATATTCCCAGGGGAATAGCAGTATTTCACAGAGACAAGTCATGTTCCCCCAGCAGAGGAGCTTTGCAATAGAGTCACAGGTTGTCTGTTCACCAGACACTGCTCTCTAACTTGCTGACCTCAGGGAACAGCTTTGCCAGGTAAGCCCTCCAAGCAAAGATGAAAAAAACGCAATAGCCTGCAGGGCTACGATTCCTCCCTCCCTTTCTGCTGAATTAATTGCTAGAAAAGCAGTACCTTTGCAGTGGCCAGGCACTCTGTCCCTCTGGAGGAAAGCACTGGCATTTGGTCTTACCTCTGCATTTCTGTTTTTTGAAGCAGCGTGTCTGATCATCCTGATTCACCCTGGAACTGAGATGTGGAATTTGGCTTGAAACCCATTGGAAGGAAATTTAAATATTCATGCCTATAGCAACTTCTTTTGCAGACTACTCCAGCAAGCAAATGTGTCCCAGCTGGGATACCTGCTGTGCACAGCATGGGCAGGAGCATCTCTTTCCTTGCCTGCCTTATCTGGTCCTGCTCCGGCCCATCCTGGGGCTGCTCCTGAAGGCACCAGACCTACATGCCATAGGCCTGGGACAGGTGCCAGGGAATCTTCTGTGCACCCACAGAACGGCTGGGGGCCCTCTCCGTGTGGGGACCTGCGGGGGTAATTCTGGCTGAGTCAGCCAGAAGAGCACTGCGGCTCCCCTGACCCACCAGCCCCTTGTCACCCTCCTTGCCTGGAGACACAAGCTGACCTTTAATCAGCATTAGCTGTGCACTGGGAGCTGTCAGCATCGCTTTTGTTCCACTAATGGGTCTTTGCTGTAGCAAGGCTGCAGTGTGTTAACCCCAGGCGGTGACTCAGCATGCACACCCCATCGAACACCCCTACCTCGTGTGTGGGAGAGCTGCAGGCAGGGAAGGGAGCGGCGTGGGATGGCCGGCGCTGCCACGTGCGGGGATGCAGAGTTTCTTTCTTCCCTGTTCTCATTTAGGGAGAAACTGTTGCAAATTTCACAGACCTTTCTAGCTAACGCAAACAAAGGGGAAATTAATTCTGAGCCGGCGAACTGACATCAGTAAATAGTGAGGGCATTGCTAAATTCAAGTGGCTGGTTGTTTTCCTGCAGAAGCAGAGGTTGGCAAGGGCAGCTTAGAAAAGAAGGGAAGAGCGGCTGGGCAAGGGCAGGGATCTCTGCAGAGAGAACTCAGCAGATAAAAGGCAAAAGAACAAAGGGAGAGACGCTGGGGAAATATGACTGAGCAGATGCATTGCTTATCTGCTCCCGCATCAAATACAATTCCTGTGTGTAAACCAAAAGCAATGACTAACCCAAAGTCGAGGACTGGCCTGTGGGAAGGGGTTGTGCTGCTGTAATCAAAGGGCCGAGGTTAAACCATTTTAGTTAAGGCATTGCACACGTGAGCTGCTGATAGAAGGAAAAAAATCTGGCTTTATGGCTTCCAGCGACATATCAGAAACACAGTGGCTTCCTGCTGCAAAGTGCTGATCCTGTACAAATGCATGCTTCCATTTGTTCAGAAATTGTTGACAAGTGTGCTGGCTGCCTTTATGCTGGATAAGGCATGGTTTGTCTTCCAACAGGTGGTTTAATGCCAGGGGAGAAAAAAATTGAGAGCCAGAATAAGCACATGGTACAGAATTTTGGCTCTTCCAACAGAAATGTGCTTGGGATTTCACAAATAATCCTGATCAATCTTATCCTGGGTACTGCCACTTGTCTTAATTTTCACTTAAATCAAAGCAATTTTAGTTTAATTGGCTATTTCAGTTAAATATATGTCAGTGCAAATGTTTCTAGCTTTTAGATCCCAATATAACTAATTTTCCAAGGCAATGCAAATGGCAAGAGAAATGGTGCTCATGATTCTTAGAGCATTAACACATGCATGTGGCAAACACCTGCCCCAGTTTTAGGTGCTACAGGACCCTCGTGGTGTGTGGGGTGAGCAGAGAGACCTTTCCATGAGGTGCTGGGGCCAGGCAAGGGGTTTGGGCAGGGGCAGGTGACAGAGCCATGGGAGGGATCTGGCAGGTAGGAACAGCAGACATCTTCCTTCCAGCCTCTGAGTGGGGTGGAAACCTCCTCCCCCGGCTTTATTGCTGCAAGGTGTGTGCTTGCCTGCTCACTCACCCTAACCTGCCCTCACCTGGGGTTTGAACCAGCACGTCTGGCTGAATTTTTGAGATGACTGTATATGTGTTTGCTTCTGCCATCTCCGGGAGAGGAGCAGCGCAGACAGATTGTAGGCGGCAACATCTTCAAATTACAGCTTAATCCACACCAGCTCATGAGTCAGGGCTGTGACTCACAGGCAGAGCCAACTTGGCGTGAGGGGCACACAGCTCCTGCCCCGGCTGCCTGCCCTGCCCTGCCCGCAGCGCCTGGCCACAGGCTGCACACATCGGCCGGGCTGGCTCCAGCCTTGCCGGGCGAGCCAGCGGTGCTGCCGCAGGAGCCAGCTGCTGCAGTCCGGGCACCACAGCCCTCCCGCTTCAGCCGGGGGCTCCAACGGTGGTTCAGGCCGTGGGGACATGTGTCACTTCTGTGTCCAACCCTGTAAAAATTACTGACAGTGTGGCCTGGAGACCCACATGTCCTCTAAATCCTCTAAACTGTGTTTCCAGAGCAAAAATGAGGGTGGAGACATGTTTTTATACCACTGTGTTGGTTCAAATAACTGTTCAGATGTAAAAATTAACTCCCACACATCCTGCAGCTTGTTGAGGTTTTACTTTTTCTTTCACTCTGAGAGAGATTAGTCTTTGGTGACTGAAGATCAAGAATATTTTTACCCATACAAGTAAGTCTGTTGGTGCTCTGAGGAAATGGAGTTCCTGTGAAGGTCTGATTTTAAGTGAACCTAAGATTTTAGCTGCATCAATGTTTCAGGCATTAAAGGCAAACCTTCATTTTAAATGTCTTGCATGCTCAAAAAAACTGTCTACCCTAGGCCAGTCCCAAGGCGTGAATATTAATGAAAGAGTTTCCCCACATGAACAACATGTACTGTCACATGCCTTATGCCTGCCTCGAATTTAAAATAGCCTGGTGCAGCCATAGGGAAGTCTCATGTCACTGTAATTCCACATCAACCACAGGTAAATGCTGTGGGTGATACTGTTCTGATGGGATGAGTTTCCAAGTAGCTTCCAGAACACCTCTCCTATAGGGAATGGACTTGATCTGCGCTGAGTACGAGTGGACTTTGGGGACTCCAGGCATGCGGCTTGGGTGCACAGGGGCAGAGCTGTTTGTCTCACTGTTTCCACACGGCTGCTTTATTTTTAACTGCCAGGACTGAATTTCCCAAAAGGACTGCATCCTCACAGACAGCAGGATATTAAATTTAAGTGACAGATTTCCGCAGTGGTCACTTTTTTTCCGAAATCCTCCAAGACCAAGGCAGCTGTCAGAGCAAATGTGCTGAGAACGGGTGTTCCATGCAGCACATCTCCTTCCCATGGGCCAGTGTCCCTTCCGTGTGCTCCCCTGGGAGGAGAAGGACAGGCCAATCAAAGAAGCCTCTCTGGTATTTTGTCTGAGTTACAAAAAGCTGATAGCTGGAAAGTTTCTTCTGCATTTTGTCCTTTGAAGGGACATGTTTAGTGTCACTGCCTTGCTTCAGATACCTGCCATATGTGGTGTTGAGAGCAGCTCTAAGTGGGACAGTGAGGTTTCATTTGTGTCTCTAAGGAAAGCTGTCTTTTATTCCCAGCACACTGGTGTTGCTGTGCTCTCCTTCTCTGAGCTCCAACCTACAAACCTGTCCATCGCTCCCTGCATATCTGCACTTCACAGGCATCGCTGCTTTTAACCAGCCTGTGTCTTCTAGGCTGTGCCTCTGTGGAGGGCTGGCCATGGGCAGGGTGGGAGCAAGCCTGGTGCTGGGGCATCTCTCAAGGCATTCTTTCCTTGTCCCTTTCCCATAGGCGATTGCCCCAAGCTGGTTATCACTTCTTTGAGGTCTGACATACAGAAAGTGTATTTACTTAGAACAGGGAAGTAGGAAAACACTAATGGCGAGCAAACGGACTGGGGAGGCAAATATCTCCGCTTCTCCTTTTTGGGTGTGTTCCCAGCTCACAGAAGTGTCTCGTTGTGCCTGACCCAGCCTGTGTCCACAGATCAGCACCGACCCGCAGAGACATTCCCCATCACATCTCCCTTCACCAGTCCCCCTGTCCTGTGTCAGCCTGCAGTGGCTGGAGGCAGGGGGGGGTCTGGCTGCTGGGGTGGTTCCCACTCCCCTCAACACAACAAACACCCTGGCTTCAGCGAAAAGGGTGAGGCTGCCCCGTGTTTCCGTGGCATGTGGTGAGTGACTGGCATCACCACACTTTCATTACCGCTTTTGTACACTGTAACATGAATGTCCCTTCCTCTTCTCCTCCCTCTGCCCTCCAAAAGTTCACCAAATCTGGGAATAAGTGGTGAAAGGAGTTGTGCCCTTTGCTGCTGCTGCTCCCTTCCTGGCACCCATACCTACCCTTGGTGGAGTACAGGCAGCAGCCGGGGGCTGGGTTGGCAGCCGTGGATTATGCCTGGGGTTTACGCCCCTTAGGGACACCAGGTGTCCTTCCACACAGCCACTTCTTTCAAGCTGTTTCCGAAGTTTCAGATGGGTTCAGAGGGATTGCAAACGAAGTACTTGGGAGATGTTGCAATGGGACATTTTGTTGTAGTGAAAATTGCCTTATTTCTTCCCCTCTCAAACCTCTGGCTCATACCCAGCCCTGCCCTGTGGCTGCATGGACGCTTACATTTGGCACCAAATTAAAAATAATTTACCTTTTGGGTTATTTTCCAGCCATATAATTACCTTGATCCCCTTCAAGTGAAAGTGCAGCATGGTAAGGGAGCAGGAGTGGGGCACTCATGGCATGGGTGGTCCCCAGAGGAGACGTGGGTAGGGGGGGACTCATCTATGCTCCCACAGATGCCCACTCATAAAACCAGTCCTTGGAGGTTTTTCAGGCAGGCTGCAAGAGGCTGAGATCACACCCATTAATTGTTCCCTTTGCCTGCTCTTCCCTTGCCTGATTACAGGTTGTCTAGACTGAGAAGTGCAGGTTTTGCTCTTGGAGCATGATCAGAATAAGGTTCAACATGCCATCCTCCTCCCCCTAGTGAAAAAGGGATGTCGATGCCTGCTCAAGGAGGCTTTCTTTCTCTTTGGAAAGTCAGACTTGGGCTGGCTTTAGATCTGCCATCTCCTGGTGCAGGGAGAGGATGGGGCAGTCCCAGCCTGCACGGTGCCCACTTCACAGGTAAGGCTTGGATCTCCAGGCACTGAAAAATGACTCAATGTGGATCAGAAAGTGGTGGTGTTAAACACCAGTCGCTTCAAAGCTGTTGTCAGTTGGTAAGAAAATAATTTAAAATTAAACCAGTTCTGAAACTATCTACCGCAAGTGGTTACAAGTCTGAGTGTTGTAAAACTGGACCATTTCCTCTTTTCCTCACAACGATCGTGTCCTTGATTCCTCCTTTAGGCTGCTTTGGCAATTCCTGCACAGTAATAAAAAGGCATGACAGAGCATATGTTTTGTGGCTCACCTTGCCAAACAAAATTACAATGTTAGTGTAGCTTCTTTGCCTTTGCATAATGAACTCTACAAAGGAGTGGAGAGAGGGTAAGCATCTGTGCCAAGATAAAAGCAAAAACAAGAAGTACAAAGGTCTGGTTTAAAGCAGTCTCCGTTTAAAGTAATTCTTTTTAAAATTACTTATCTTGAAACTGTTACAGACAGTTAGAGAAAGTCATACAGTTTCTAAACGGCTGTTATGTTCTAAGTCTGCACCTACATTGCTTAGATTAAGAAAAAAATAGATGCAACTTTGAGAGCTCACAAATGTGTTGCAGCAGAGCATCATCTGCACAATGCATGCTGGAGCCAGGGGGAAGTGGGCTGCAAAGGAACTGCTTATTCGCCATTCCTCAGGCTCAATGGACATAATTTGCATTTTTAATAGTGTTCGGGACAATGTTTATATTATGGTAATTACACTAACTGCCAACAAGGGGAATTCGGTGTGTGGGCAGGAGGTAGTTTGAGAGAGAGTGGTGCCCAGTCATGCTCCCTTTTTCGTCACCTTACGGTCACCCCTCAGGGAACAGAGATGAGAGCATGAGAGCACTGGGAAGTCCAGTGGAAGGGAAGGATTCCCTTGTACAGAGGATGATGACAGAGTGAAGGGGAAATCCTTTAACCTATGGGTCTGCTAACTGTTTCAGGAAAAAGGCAAAAAGCTGCTCCAACAAGCGAACTGCACTTATGCCTGCTACATACCTGTGTTAGTAGTTGAAATTGGATTCAGGCGGCCTGAGTGGTTTAAATACTGAACATTAAAGATCAGAACCTTTCTCATTAATGACAAAGACAAAACTCCCAGCAAAACATCTGGCCCATAGTTTCTAGAAGTCCAGCTAAATCAATTAAGGGGAAAAAGAAGAAAAGAAAGAAAAGAAATTGGTGAGGAAAATTTTGTCATCAGCTCTGGCAGGTCACCCCAATCTTGCCTATCACAAATGGTGTCCAGTCTTTGACAGGCATAGATATGTTCATGCTTTAATCACAGTGAAATATCACCTGCTTATCCTAACCCTTTTTTGCCTAGATCACTTCCGTGTTCATTGTGGTATACTGTGAGTGGCATTTGATAGCATTTGTTAATGGTGTAATAGTTGAGTCAACAACTCTTTTTATTGGTAAGAAATGGCATCAAGGAAAATAATTTAGTTATTCTTAGATAACAAGGACAAGAGAAATCTCCAAATACAGTGGCAAAATAAGTCAGTGCTTGAAGAACAGCAAGAGGTAGAATCAGTATGGAGGGAAATGTGACCAAATCTGTGAAGCAGCTATGTGTCTGACAATACTCACCCTGCATAAAACACCCTGAGATGCCCCTCCAGCTCTCTATAGGCACAATTTCCACAGGATGCTTCAAAAGCTTCATTCCCAGGCTATCTCACTATGGTCCAGGTGTCCTTGGAGGCTGAGGGAGCACCCCCATCACCCTGGCCCTGGAGCAGTGCACCCAGGAGGTGGCTAGATCCCAGCAGGCATCTCTGGGAAGAGTCAGAGATGTTGCACACTGAGACATGCTTGGCTCATTCCCTGCACAAAGCAAAGAAGACCCAACCACCAACGCCTAGCCTTCAGCCCAGCACGACTGTGTGGGTGAGCACATCCCCCTTGGACGCAGGGGCGGCTTTGAGGATGCTCTGATATCCACATGAGATTCATGGGTCAACTTCAATGCTTCTGGGTGTCGGTGCCCCATTTTGGATGATTGCTGCTATTTTTATGGTGGTGGGTGTCTGGCAGCAGTGGCTCTGAGCCAGCTCTGCGTGCTGTATGCCCTGCCCACGGCCCTGAGCGCAGGGCTGGCTCCTGAGCTGCAACTGATGGCATAAAGCTTCCAATAAATCAAGTGTCTCACAAAAGCATGAGTGACTGCTTTCACGATGTGATTAAAATTACCAAGGGTAAACTTTTCAAATGTTCAATAATTTACATCACCACCTGTACTTTAAAGTACCTTTTCCCATTTCACTCCCTTAACTTTATGAGATTCTTTCCATGTTCTTGGAGCTGTTTCCTTCCTCACTTCAGCTGTCATTGCAGCTGAACAATCTCCTAATAAATAAAAGTACTGTATAGCTGGAGGTTGTGCTGGAGATGAAAAACTCAATGCCATTTATTATAAAATAGTCTGGGCAGGCAGCTGATCTTAGCATGCACTCCGCATCCTTCCAAAATCACGACAATTTGTGAAGTACTATTGCAAAATTTGGTTTATATTCCAGCTCACTTCTTATGATTCTTATTTTTATGAAAGCATTTTCAAATGCATTTTCAGTTAGTTTTTTCCCATGCTGGCTTTTCACTCTGAACAGTGTTACCAAAGTCAGGCCTTACCTTCATGGTTTAGTTTTGAAAGATTTTCAATGTAAATTTGGAACTCGTATCACACATTACTGAGCTGTTTATTTTTATATTTATTAACTAGGACTTATTTTCTCTCCAGCATTTTTCAGCTTCTACAAGGTAAGGAACAAAAAATAAAACAAAACAAAAAAAAACCCACTAGGGAAGAGCTAGGGTAAATTGTCCTTCCAGCTACTTCTGCAAATGTGTTTATAGCAGAATGAGTCCTGGGGCTGACATGTGGCTTTCAGGCCTCTCCTGGTAAAGCAGGAGATCTGAGCAGTGGGAGGTCAGTGCAGGGGTTTAGGCCACTGTGTGTTCTCAGAGGAGCCATGGAAAGGCTGTTTGTTACAACGTGCTTTTCCCTCAGGTGAGTTGCTTTGAATAGATGCTTTGTTTTAGGAAATGATGATCTGGCATTCCTACTTCTGATTTTACTTCAGGGAAGATGAGCTGTAGGTTCAGGGGGTTTCTCTGCTTCCAGTAGTGCAATTTCTTTTAATCAGAGTATGCTGATGCAAATACAGCAGTTGTCTAAGCCCCTAGGTATGTATTTAGAAAATAAATACATTACGCATCCATGTCTTTATGGGGAAGCCTTTCAAATCTTCCCACCTTTTTTTCACAGCTGTTTTTAAGCATTGTAAGGTCTGATCCAAAGACCAAGAACATGACCAGGAGTGTTCTCCAACTGATGAGAATTGATTCTGAACTAGACCCTAAAAGAAGAATGCACTGTGACAGCATTTTGTTAATTTAGGCTTTTTTTTTTTAATGAGAAATTGGCTTTTCAAGACCCATCCGAGTGGGAGAATATGCAGTGTTAGCACCATGGTTCCCCCAGTCAACCACTTGTGATCAGTTTATTCTCCCTGAGGTCTGAAGGTCTCTGCACTTTCCCAAGGAGCTTCCTATGACTGAAAGAGCAACCACGTCAGACCAACAATTGCAAGATAAAAAACAGAAATCAGACTGCTTGCAAGGATGCCCACTATTGATGTATCATCATAGCTCTTCTACAATAGTGGAAGAGTTGTTTTCTTTTTATAGTATTATATCAAGAGGAATCAGTTACAAAGTTGTGCTCATATGGTTGTTTGGAGCATTAGAGTCAACAGCTCCTTCAGCAACCATCCCAACTTCTGGGCAGATATCTGTGGGAGCTTTAGGAGCTCTCTTTAGTTCTGGATGCCCCATAAAGAAACACCATTTATACTGAATTAACTAGCTGCTGTTCCACCCCTAATGCCAAGACTTGATGTAGTGAAGCAAAACTGCAGTGAAGTAATGAAATCAATAATGTTTTTAAAATAACTCGCAGCAGAGTTACCTGACATCTTCCTGGGGAATCTCTCAGTACCTAAAGGAATGTCAGCAGGAACATGCCAAAGCCACAGATAACAGCCAAAAGCCAACTTGCCTTTGCCCTTCTCAGGGGAGCTTTTCCAGAACAGCACAGGGGCAGACACCCAGGAACAATTCCAGGATGGAAGAGGGTCAGCTTGGGTGGGATGGCAGCAGAGAAGAGAGGAC
The DNA here is from genome assembly GCA_013400915.1 of Pardalotus punctatus. Classification (NCBI taxonomy): domain Eukaryota; kingdom Metazoa; phylum Chordata; class Aves; order Passeriformes; family Pardalotidae; genus Pardalotus; species Pardalotus punctatus. Next base: position 1,396,595 of record VZTX01026248.1, on the reverse strand, counting down.
AAGCAACCCCAAAAAGGTAGTTTTGGCTTCGAGTTTTGCATAAGAAAGCTCTTGTAGCACTAATGTAGCTAGAGTGAGACATTACCAGGAGCAGTGCACACGGGGCACTGGGAAAAGCTGTCTGGAAAAGATTCATCTGGTCTTGAAGGCCAGGTGTGTCTTGGTTGGCCATTGAGAAAGTGGAGGGTCTGGCTCATTGATGGATGCAGTGAAGACAAAACAGCACTGCTTGGCCTGAACCTCTTTGTTTAAAAACAGATTTTAGTGTCAATGCATAATTGAATAAAGAAGACTTAACTATGCTAGTAAGGCCTAAGCCTTCTTATTGTACAAAGACTATAAAAACATCCTAAGACAGACAAACAGAACTGAGAAAGTATTTTAATAATGCACTTTTACTGTTCATGTTTTACGCAAATAACAAATATTTCCACCACTATTAGCCACATCTCCTGGAAACAAGTTCATAGGCAAATGACCCTAAATATGCAGTATCTTCTCTGTCTGGGTCTATTCTGGCACTCTGTCTGTGCCCTTCCCTGAACTGACTGCAGCTGCCATCTCTCTAGCTTCTTCCTGGCCAGTTACTCTGAAAAATTTTATTCTAATTAAAACAGGGGAACTGATTTTGCAGGTGATGGTGACAAACAATTGGTATGAGAGTGATCCTGAAGTATTAGAATTCATGATTTCTAGAAAAGGAAGCACAGAAAAAAGAAAAACCACAAAGACAAAACAGTGGACTTTGAGACAGACTTTAGCTAACTCACAGTGTTAGTACACACAAGCCCAGAGGAACAAATCCAAGGCAAAAAGGACATTTGGAGAGTTGGCAGTGCCCTAAGGGAGTTGTGTGAAAGGCACATAGCTACTGTGAGCCTCTTGGTGCTGGGGCAACTTAGCACAAGTACAGAGGGAAGCTAGTAAGGTATCAACTGGCTAAGTCATGAGCTCTTCATTAGTTTCAGAAGTGCAGAGGAAGCACACAGAAAGTGGAACTAGGTCACATCGGTAAGTATGAAAGAACAGCATATGCATGGAGGAACAACATGAAGATATAAGTGATGTAACAAACAGTGGGTGTGAAGTGTATGCACTAATAGCAACAGGAGAGCCAAAGAAAGAGCTGGGTTTCACAAAGAGGAGACACTGAGCTGATGATGTCAAGTGTGCAAAAGTGTTTGATATTTTTCCTTTCAGTTTTTGCTCAAAAGTGCCCCATTTAACACAGCCAGCATAAGCAGTCCGAGGGTAAGAATACCGTCTGCAAGAAAAAACAAAGAGGTCAGACAGTGTCTAAATAAGTCAGATATATTCCAGCTGACAAGCCCTAAAAATCTTCTGCCATTGATAGGTAAAGCTGCTGAAGCCCACTCGGCACCTTCAGCATGGAAGTCAGGGATGGGGGCATGGGTTTCTGCACACTGGGAAAAGCAAATCTAGTACCTACCACAAAAGGGAAGGGCAGACAGGAGGAACCAGGAATCAGAGACCAGGCAGATTAATTTCAATTCCTGGAAAATTACTGGAAGTGGTAATTGGATAAACTATTTTCCAGTGCCCAGAAGACAACAAGCAGATGAAGAACAGTGAGCACTGATTTGACAAGAACAAATCACATCAAATCAATCCAATTTCCTTCTACAGTAGGTCTTAGATCTTGATTTTAGTGCAGCTTTTGCCTTTGTCTCACCTGACACTTTCACAAACCAAGCAAAGAAACACGGCTTTGAAGAACCTGCTATTAGAGGAGTGTACAGCTGGTTGGAAAACCAGACTAAGAGCAGTTATAAATGTTTCACCGTCAAACTGGCAGTACGTATCAAATGAAGTCTGAAGCCATCTGTTTTATGTCTGGCAGCACACAGTATTTTCATTAATATCTTTAAATAAAAAAAAACAACCAAGAGCAGGGAACACTTATTAAATTAGCACAGGACACTATGAAGAACAAGCACTTTGGAGAACAGGAGGAGAATGCAAAACAATCTTGACAAATGAGGTAGAGGGGTGGGAAGAGAAGTGCCATTCAGAACAGACAAATGGAGCTCTGGGTTTTTGTAGGCGTCATCAAGGACTACAAGACCAACCAGGGAACAACCAGCACATCAGCAGTTCTGCAGAAGAAGATCTAGGGATGTCAGCTCAACATGAATGAGCATGATCATGCTGCAGTAAAAAATGAAAGTGCTCTAATGAGGTGAACCAACAGAAGCGCAGCCTGTGACAAACAGGAAACCATTCTTTCCCTGTTGTCTATGTTGTCAAGGCTTCGTTTGAAGTCATCTGTGCAGTTTTGGCTACTGTAGTTCAGGGAGACTGAGCTGATTGCAGAAAGTGCAAAGGAGAGCAATGGCAGTGGTCCAGAAATGGTGCCGAGTGGAAAAGGCTGAATAGTCTAAACCTGAAAAACTGTGTTTATAAGATAGTCGGTACAAAGTGTAGGGGCTAGGAAGACATGATAGTGATTATCCAATGTATAAACCAGGAAGGGAATAATCTCATTCCTTAGTACATCTGGGATACTAGAGTCTTAAATTAGAGCACCAGAGTTGAAGAATACCCAGTGTTAGCACTAATGTAAAATCCCACATGGGACTTGGGGAGGAGGAGTCGGGCCACCCAGTGATTCTGCCAGCCCAGCTTTGAACAATTTCCAGGACTGGATAGTCTTTGGGATTCAATTCACAGCTTGCATCTAAATATCTCCAGTACTGGAGGCCATTTCTCAGTGAGAACAATCAGAGTAATTGTATCTTCAATGAAATAGCTTTGGTCACAAAAAGGAGGACAACAGGAAGACATACACTCAGTGTCAGTTGAGCCAGTATAATACAATGGGGTGACATTAGAACTTGCTTGCAGCCTACCTGGGGTTGTCCTGCTGACAAAAGTGATGTCTTGTTGGAAGCTTTTGGGAATCTGCTGCTACAGGTTTCCTCTTACAGCTTACTGAGCAACACCAGTAAGGCTCTGAATACTCACACTCACTCTTTCTCCTCTGTTACCTTGACACTACGCTCCTCTCTAGTATCCTGTAGGGACCATCCTGGTGTTACAAATGCTGTCTGCTTGTTGCTCCTAGAAATTCTTGCCTCAAATACCTCTTTGGCTGTAATACCCCCAACACCTACCATTCCCTGCCTTCCTTTAGATGTCTAGAAATGCAGCTCTGCTTTCCTCCAATTCATGTTAGCTCTCTCCTTAAAGCCCTTCCCAGGGTTTTATATCATGCAGTTTTGTAGCCCTTTCTGCTTATGAATGCCTTCCCCTCTGGCCCTGGTCTCTTCCCAGGGCTCTCAATTTGCCACCCTAGACTTCCACGCTTCATCACCTGAAATCTGTGTTGTACATTTGCCTGGCTGCCCACAAAGCTGAGCACCCAACACAGGAAAGGGAAATTACCCCTCAGCTCAAATAAAATGCAAAGCAGCAGCTCTGGTAGTCCTCAGCAATCCCATTTGAATCCTTTGAATTCTTTTCTCCCTTCACTAGATTAATTAATTTCTATCCTCTCATGACCCAGTCTCCTACCAGTGTGTCAGAATAGGTGGCTACAACAGTGTCTCCTGACCTTACACACCCAAAGATAATCTAAGAAGGGGGGTTGTGGCACAGGTAAAAGACACACACCACATTTTTATATACATGCTTCAGGCTGGATCCCTTGAACTTATGCCTTGAATGTGACATGCACTGCGTAAAACAGCCTGCCTTGGATATGTTCACTTGTTTTACCATTCGTTGGGTTATTGTTAACTATGGACTGATTTGACACTGAGTTCCTTGCTGCAATATGCATTGTTATAGATGTCAAATATATAAAACATTGCCTAGCTGTACTTTTGTTAGATGAGATTTTGCACGCCCCCACACAAGGCAATGTGCCCTGCAGAAAATGCTACAGCATCCCCAGCCAGGGAGCTCCAGCAAAAGAAATGTTATGACAGTGCAAACCTTTACCTCTGTTGCAGGCATGATAGGAAGTGACACTGCAAACAGACATGTTTGAGCAACCTGGGCTAGTGGAAGGTATCCCTGCCCCTGGCAGAGGGGGCTGGAGCTGGATGATCTTTAAGATCACTTCCAACCCAAACCAGCCTATGATTCTGTGATTTTCAGCTTCTGCCTCTGGGAGGGAAGGAAGGAAGGAAGGAAGGAAATATCCAGAAGAAGGATGGAAGACAAAGCAGTGAAAGAAGGATACACAGAAACTTCCAAAAAAGGCGTTTTATAATCAGGCTTTTTGAAGATCATTTTTGTTGACTGTGCCTAATAGGGTCCTGGTCTTTGCTAGGCATCACCATAATGGAGTTGTAGAAGAAAAAGAGAAATAATAAAATACACAGTCCAGAGGAAAGGAAATTTCAAAGCCAAAGAGAAAAGGAAAAGAAAACAAGGGAGGAACATACTGATGCTGGCTGAACTGTCTTTTTTAGTCTTTGATAAAGTTACACTGTACAAATTTCAGAAATTTAAGAAACAAAAAAGCTTGGCCTAGTGCAAAGTCCTGGGGCAATGAAAATTGCATTTTTAGGGTAGCAGATGCAGTTCCCAGACATCCTACACCCTGGGAGGTGACTGAGACTGTCTCCTCATGCTGGTCCACAGCTGAGCACCGTCCCAAACCTGGGCCTGCCCCAAGGCGTGCGGTCAGCTCAAAGTCACGTCATGTGGAGACGTGAGGTCAGAAGATGTCAGACCATGAATCAGAAGACATCACAGCTGGGCTGACTCAGCCCCTAATGCAGATCTGAAGCTGGTATCCAGCCCCTGCCATTGCCAAGCCCAGCCAGTTCACCCTGTGGGTCTCAGGAAGAGGAACCACACCTGATCAGTGCTTTGCAACAAATTGAGAGCTCCTCAGGTCATTCGCTAATGGTCCTGCTGTCTCGAAGATGCTTAATGAAGTTAAAGGTAAAACAGAGCTTGAGTGAATGCGCCTTGATTCTAAAAATGCTTCTGCAAAAAAAGGCATCAGTGCTCAACATTGACCTCATGCTGCATGGTCAGAAGTTGCTTGTGTAGTTGGCTCCACTGGCATTTACAAACCATCTCTAAATCAAGTGGAGGCATAAAGACAACGCTGATAACCATGAGGCTGAAAACATGATATGCAAACAAAAAATGCTGCAGCCCCATAATGGCTGAGCAATTGAAACAGAAGAGCCTGTACAAATGAGACCAAAGAAGGTAAAAAACTTTTTTAAAGTGCTGCTTGTTACAGAGAGAAGAAATTCTCTATTAGGGAACCAAGCATGTGAAAACCTTGAGCTGTTTAAAACCACACTGAGCATAACATGTGCACCAGGATGGAATGTGGTCTGGGCATTGCCACGGTTCAAGAGAGTGCCTTTTCATGTGTTTCCCAGGAGCCTGCACAATTACTCGATTTTATATGAGAATTTCAGACTGCATCCTGCAGGAAAAGAGAGGGCTTATATGAGCAAGATAGCTGAGCTGACTTGCAACTGCTGTTCCTAAATTAAGCAGGAGGAAACAAGGAAGGATCTGGTGGAGGGAGGGAACAGTCAGCTGTGGGCAGGTGTACCATGCTCTGGACTGTCACTTTTCCCTCTCACACCATGCTGCCTCTCTCCTCCAAGCTAGCTTCCCACCAGTTTCATTCCTCTGCCACCTCATCCCTCACAGACATACCTTCCTAAAAAACAGTGTGCAAATATGCTCTCTGAGGGATGGAAGCAGGAACCTCTCCACAGCTCAGGGCTGTTTCCCCATGCAGGTACCCCCTTGCATCCCTCTGCAGAGCTGTAGGGTCTCAGGCAGCAGGAGGCCAGCTTCTCACCTTTGCTCTTCACTTCCAGTACCCTGTTTACAAAACACAGTAAAAGCCCGTCAAGGCTAAGGACTGAAAGTTTGACAATGGGGGAGAGAGTTATTCATCCTCTACAGCTGGTAAGTGTGCCTGCTGACCTATGTAGTGCCAGCAGCATCAAAGATGGGCAGCAGATCTGAAAGGCTCAGCACAGACACCTGGCCTTTCCTACAGGAAAAGCACAGGGTGTAAATATGCCTCCAGGAAGGTGTCTGTGGCAGGGACACTGGCTAGCACCTATACATGCCCCAAGGCAGTCTCTGTTGTTATTCCAGCACTAGAGAAATGATGTAACAGCAGTGCTTTTTTGGAATCCAGCAGCATCCACCCACCAGGCTGCGTAGGATGCCCACATGCAAGGCTGCAGGCTGGGGCTCCTCTTCTGTTTCTGCTGCCAGTGCAAGAAATTGAAATAGAAACCAACAGGAGATAAAACACAGACAAAGAACTGCTGAAAAATATCAGTTGTAGTAACTCTTAGGACTAACCTTAGGTGTCACATGAGCCTCTCTTTTGAACATATGAACCATTTTGTGGGTATAACAGCAATACACTCCGTAATCCCTTCCATATTTGGCTTTATTGGCTTATTGTGCAGAGCCATTAGAATCAGGATCATCTCTTATGAAGCTGTTAATGGGATGGAAATTGCATGAAAGATTTCTCTGCATCAATTGAAAACAACCTAGTAATATGTTCTTGCATAAAAATCTGCATAAAAATCTACTACAAAAGACATACTTCGAAAGAAGCAAAAATCCTGCATGACTAAGGAATAAACATGCTCACCACAGGAAAATTAATGTCAGGATTGGAGCTAGACATGGCCTGTCTTAGAGGTGCTTGGATACCAAAGAACAGATGTGCCTTTAACTACTGAGGTATCCCAAAGATAAAATGTCATGGCTAGAGCCAGGTAAAAAAAGTGCAATTAATATTTTATGCACTGAAAAATGCAGTTTCAGTCTGACCAAGCCTGAATCTGTGCTGAATTTAGCAAGGAGCCATGGCCAAAATATATATGATATTTAAATTAAATTATAAATCTAAGCAGTTTGCTCTGTGTAATGCATTTCTACTTTTCATGCTAAAGTGATGCTTCAAGACTGAAATTTGACTTTGAGAAAGGTAGAAACACCTAAAACTAATTAGCATGAAGTGCCAAGCAGTAAGTAAAGAGAAATGTTCTGCCTTATCTGCCACATCACTTTAGGATTTCTTTTTCTTTTTGGTGTGGACATCAGCGTGACCATGATTTCAGTCCATTGTTTCCAGCAAGCACACAGCTGGAATAAGCCTGTTGTTAGTGCTCACCCCATGCCACCTTGACTGGCTGCCTTGCACATGTGGCTCAAGTGGCAGAGTCCCCAGCACCTCTGTGTACTGTCCATCTCTCACATCGTGCCTTGGATTTGCCTGTTCTGCCTCCAGTCCTGGGCAGCCATGTCTGGCACCAGAGCAGTGAGAAACACCAGGCCAGGCAGAGCTGTAGGTGTGAAGCCCCTCCAGCTTGTCGAAGTGGCAGCAGGCAGCCCTAAGGATACTTGCTACAAAGAGCCTGGAAGACAGAGAAGGAAGGCAGCATTGCTAAAATTCCTTGACCTTTTTCTGCCCAAATCACCCAGGCACAACAGGAGCCCAGAGTTTGCCTCCAGGGACACTACTCTGTCTCAAGCATGAAAGACCAGGCTTTTCCTGAAATAACATCCAGCTCTTGCTTTGTCGCCTGCTGGGCTCAGCTGATATACATGGAGGAGCCTAAATAAAGAAGCGTTGAACTCCTTGCCCAAGCTTTTCCTCACCGCTATCTGCATTCTTTTGCATTCATTAAAAAACAAACAAACCTGTTTCCTGATAGCAGGGAGGAAAATCACAGGGCTGGGTTATTTGGTTGGGGTTTTTTTTCACTTGCAAAAGGCACTTGAATACTGTGGAGAGAAGCAGCTCTGCAGGAAATAGACAGGGAGATTCAAGTGGCTGGTAATAGACAAATGTGATGGGAAAGCAGAACAAACAAGAAATCCACTATCTCCATCTCTCAGGAACAGGAGGAGGGAAAGAGAGATGGGAAAAGAAAAGAAAGCATTGCCACTGTTCTACCAGCCAGGTCTTAGAGAGGAAGCAGCACACTGCCAGTCTGGCCCAGAAACCTGCCTTGGACAGGCTGAGTGGATGTCAGCCAGAAAGGTTGGGGAGAACAGTCCCCTTGTTTGCAGTGACAGTAAGATCTCTAAGAGAGAGCTGAAAGAAACAACGAGTGTAGAAACCCACAGCCAACAGCAAAAACCCCCTCCAGAGGATGACAGGGGGACAAAGATAGCACTGGAGGCTGCGGCACTCCTTGGCGCAGGGCTGGCCAGCAGCGGGAAGTGCCTCACATCCTCTTCTCCGCATTGTTCTCCCAACTCCTCCGGTGGCTGGGAAAGTTTCTTCCAGCAATTTACCCCATCCTCACCCTGCAGCTGGCCAGCCTGCCGCTATTGATTCACTTCCCCAGGCATTTCTCTTACTGTCATGCTCTTGCGGCATCAAAGCAGCCACTGGGCTCAGGCAGGGGGGTGGCTGCAGACTTCTCACTGTCAGAGGAAACTTTTTCTGCATACCAACATTTTTTAACCACAGGGAATGGCAGTGGTGAGAGCGAGGGTAAATGAGCACTCAGACAAGATACAGGTGGATTTAGGAAGCATTACTTCTGCTTTATGTGAGAGGAGATGCCTCTCAGTACCCAACACCGCTCCATTATGTGTAAGGCTGTTTTTCTTCCCTGTCAGCACAAAACAAAAATCATCAAACAAAGAGTCCTGGGTTTAGATGCATAATTGGATCAAATTGTTGTTAATGACCTGTTGGGTCTATTGTGCCTTTGTTTTCCACCCCAGCTTGCACCAGAGCAGGTAGTGTGTTTAACACTGCAGTCGGGGTGACCTGACTTAGAGTCATCCTGGTTTTATTCTTCTCTTCATGAAAAGAGTGGGTCCTTGGAAGAGGGCTGACATCCTGCAGGACAAGTCTGGGTCTCACTGCCAGAGAGCTACAGATGATTGCTAATGTGTCATGTCAAGATAAGTACAGACTATGGTGTGGTGGACTAGAGGCTTTGAGAGAACAGCGTGCGGGCACAGAGCTTTAACACTAAGGTTACAATTAAACGTCACCTGGGGCTGGCTGTTTAAGTAAGGCAAGTCTTGTTTAACTGCAGGAAAGAACATCATGTAATAGAAATCTAATTACGTTGAAGAGTACCCAATGTAAAGGTTATAGTTTATGGATTAACCGCAAGAACTGACACTGTGAACTGGGAACTCAGCTGGAACTGGCTGAAGGGGAAAAGGACATGCTGGTAGTTAATTATTTTGGGCACCAATAGGATACAGTTATGGAAAGACAAGCATGATCCCAGGATGTGCTGGAGAGTGTGTTCAGCAGAGGAGGTGAAAAAAAGAGATGCTGACATACAGAGATAGGTACTGAGATGCTGTGTGCCTTGGGGAGTCACCCAAGGGAACTTCTCTCCTTTCATCACCGTGTACAGGAGAAAGCTACAAACACTATAGCATTTCTCTGTATGGCACAAGAGAAACTGATTTGCTCATGACTGTAAAGCAAAAAGTCCCTCTCTGGCAGAGCAGTGATGTTCTGGACCAGCCCAACAGTCAGAACACTGGGTACGAGAGCCACAGTGAGGTTTGTAACAGCCAGGTTGGATCAGGACAAAAGCAGTGAGAGGCAGTGTCTGCCACAGAAGAAGCCAGGATTCAGAGAGCATTCATCCTAATCCCATGAACCTAGGGAAAAAATAGAAGCTGAATGGAAAATTTGTATAGCTGTTTGAACTGGTAAGGAAAAAAAAAAAGTCCCACTGATGTGTCACTGCAACACTTCTAGTGCTGGATGTAGCCAGCCTTTGATCCCAAGCCTTTAATGCACTCAGTAAAAGGCACGATGGCTGCAAGTCTTCTCCTGTGTTATTGCTTACTTGGCTTCAAGGTGCATGGATGGCACTGTAAAGGGTATCTCTTGATGGCAACAAGGGGGAAGGAAGAATGAAAGAAAATGAAAGATTTCATGGCAAAGACCACAAAGCACCATGAAGGGCGGGCGGGCAGGAGACACTGGTGCTGGGTGCGGGGATACTGTGGAGGTGACCTTGTGTGGCATGTTTAAAAATAGCAGATGCCACCGTACTTCCCACTCTGCAGGCTCCATGCTCCCTTCTTTTTCACAACCTGACACATCCCCTACAGCACTACATAGGTTGTAAGTAATTTAAAAACACAACTAATTACTTCAGGGAGATGTTTAAGTACCTAAGTCTTCAGCAGATACAGGACACTTACAATGCTGCAGGCATTGTAATGCAAGAGCAGAAGGTCTCCTGGTGGGTGCCTGTGCCAGAGGAACCAGCAGCCCCAGCCCCGGTGGCACAGGGAGGTCACCCGTCAGCAATCCCCACAATCAGCCTCTTGTGTCAGACGTGTGAGAAAGCTCTCCCTTTCCTGTCGCACGCTGCTGAGTGCTCTGGCAGCTGCAGCCCCCTCTAACACCCTGGCAGGCCTGAATAGACAGAATTGCCCCAGAAACACCCAGATGTGTGCTGGGTTACTTGGGATTTACTGGCACACCAAGTGCGAGATCAGCATCAGGCCAGCACGGTGCTGTTTAGTTAATTTGGGTTTTGTGATCTAATTTCCTTACTTTAACTCTTTTTGTCCCTCCAGGATCCTGAAAGGGAAGAACGAAGAGATTCAAGATGCCAACATCTTCAAGTCCTTTAAAGGGTCTCTGCTTGTTATTCACTCCCTGACCCGCGTTTCTTGCTGAAAAACCTCCCCATTCCTGTGATTAAATGCACATGCCAAAACAAGCTGCCAATTACACTGGTCCTAATGCAAGGTGGCTCCAAAGACACTGCCTGCAAGCAGAATCTGGCCCTCTATAGCCAAGAGATTTCTGTGCAAACTCAGAGATGAGCAGTATCTGCCTGAGTTATGACATCTCAGCCATGCCATCCATCTTGCTCCCTCACTCCAGAGCAGGAACACACCTCTGCAAGACACAAGTCTCTGCAGCGAGGTCCACACACGCGCCAGTTGTTGGGATTTAGTTCCTGTGGCTTTTATGAAGGACCACAGACTGGAAAAATCACTGGGCTGTGAACAGTGTGGACCCCTCTGCTAATGAGAACTTATGAAGGACCCATTTATTTCCCCTTCACTGAGGGAGCCTGGCTAAGCTATGGAAGGTGACTTCAGGCAAGTCACAGAGCATGGCTTTTTGACCCCACATACACTGCATCCATCTAGTTCACTGCTCCTCTAATTTAGACCCAGCTTCAAGCATTGAGGGATTCTCCCAAGAATGTGAATTTTTTATGGCTCTGTCACATTTTGCGACAAGCCTCCAGCTTGTCTAAGATCCCCCTGTCAAGTTCCATTTTTCAGGCTCTTTGTGCAAAAATGATACTTAATGGAGAAGCTTCTCCAGTGTGTGCATAAGCAAGGAGTAAAGAATACACAACATACAATCCACAAATAGAGACACTTTAGAGGCTTTTTAAACATTCATGCTTTTTGCATAATTGATGACTTTCCATAACAGATATGGATGATAAACAGCTTTAAATAAAATGAAAATGTATTGTTGTCATATAATTTATCAGCATTACCCTAAACTGTAAAGTATGGGAAGAATACTGCCATGTTCTCAAACAAAACTGGTTGAAGTGAGAATAATTCAGGGGCTGCAACTTTGCGTTCATCAGGGTTTTTGATGAGATTGCCAACAGCCAAGAAGCTTCGCTAGAACCTAGGATTCAGGGAAAGAATTGTGTGTCATTGTGTAGCCACTGTAAGTCATTGAGCACCTCCTCTGCAGCTCCAAAGGACCAAAACCAAGCGTGTTCTCCAGGACAGGCCATACCATTTACTGCTCATCTTCTCTAAGGTGGACAGCTATGGCTAACCAAAACTCCCAGGCTCCCACTATGCTCTACAGAGGAGGTGGGCACTTCCACCAAGGGATTTGCCCCACTGAACACACATATATATGTATATATGTATATATGTGTGTGTGAAATGCCTGTTGCTCCTTATGCTGCGTGAGAAGAGAAAGGATGATTAGCTTGGATCATTCTGTGACTTTCACACTTCTGCAGTCAGCTGAGATGAATCTCACCTCTGAGAAAGACAGAGATTTGCCAAGGGATTTTAAGTCACTCCAAATTCCTTCAAAGCTGGGAGGTCCTGTGTCAGGAAAGTAAACAAAATTTCTTAGTTGTGATGGCAATGGGTGTCCCGAGGCACTTCAACATCTCAGCACAAGTTGCTGAGGAACCTCCTGTGCCCCGAAGTTTCACGTTCCCTGTGATTTTTCAAAAATAATTGACAGAGGCTCAGCAGGTCAGCTAAATCTCACAGGGTCCACCCTACTGCAGCCTGCTCATGCAGATAGGTTTGATTTTTCCAAGTATTCCCATATCATCTCTTTGCTGATATCTTTGTTGACAAGGTCAACAAAGGCAGACCAACCAAACAAACATAAAAAACCCGCCTTCAAAAAAAGTTAGGAACCATTAAAATAAAAAAGTTGTTGTTTTTTTTTTTACTACTCGCCTGTAGCTTTTTTAAACCCATGGAGCAAGGTTTTCACATCACTTGAAACACAAGCTGTGTTTGAGAGACAAGAGGTAGTAAGTCCTTCCCCACACCAAAGGCCAGCCAGACTGTGAATGACAACCCAGAGAGCTGCTTCCACAGGGCACCCCAGCCCTGAGTCCACGGAAGGAGGTTCAGGCTCCCAGACACATTTCCAGCTGCGAACCATCAGGCTGCCCCACCTCACCCTCTTTGGTTTCAAGGGACCTATTTCAGCTTGTCAGCTCCTTTCTCACCACTCTGACCCTGGCTCCTCTACCACAGCCAGTACAGCTTTTACTGCACAGCCCCAGGGTGAGACTGGAATAAATATATTTATACCTGGAGGAAGCTGGGTTTACCATCAATCCACACGGTTTTAACAAAGAGCAAAACATCCGAAACAAACTTGCTCTCTTTTATTTATTTATTTTTTTTAAACCGAATTTGCAAAGACTGTCCCTGACCTCACAGGACTGCTGCCCTGGCTCCTCCCAGCCAGGCAGCCCGTGAAGCATCCTGCTGACTCCGCTTTGGCGGGAGTTCATGCCAGCAGGTCCTCCAGCAGGACCGGGGCCGAGAGAACAAAACATCCAGCCCAGCAGGCCTGGCTCCGAGCACGAGCCCTGAACTCTTGTGCAATCTTCCTTGAAACGAATTCAACTTGGCCAAGAGCAGAGCATTTGCGCATGGCCTGAGAGCTGGATTGAGTACCATAAACAAAAGGAAACAAAAAGAGAGGAAGAGCACTGGGTCCCAGGGCGAGGAGGAATGCAGGCATCTGACCCAGGCCAAGCTGTGCTGAGCACTGTGACGAATGCCTGAGGCAGAGGGGGTGCAGTGTGCGAGGGGACGCAAGAAGCCAGCGGGGAGCCGGGGACTGGGACTCGCCCCTGCTGCGGTTGGGAGCACAGGGCGGAGGCACTCATGGCCCCTTTGGCTCCGTATCAAGGAGCTGCAAGTATAGGGACACAAAAGAAGGGAAATGGGGTGAGAGGACAAAAAGGGACTTGGAGTATGATCACAAAAATGTATTCCTCTGGGGTCAATTCAAGGTGGTGGGACAGCCCTGCACCTCCAGACAGAGGAGGCCACTTGCATGAGAATCCACTACAGATCGTAACTTCCACGAAAGACAAGGGGTGCAAAAAACCACCAGTTTTGCAAATGTGATGGAGGAAAAGAGACTGCTTTACGTGAGGTACCCTCAGGGATATAACTTGGGACAATCCAGTTCTTTTGAATACACAGGAAGTTTTTGCTCCATCCAGCTTAAGCACCCAGCTGGGGATATGGCCTCCTGTAACTGCACTGGTGATGCTCCTCAGAGGGACAGGATCAAGAATGCCCTGCTCAAACTGACCTGGCTGTTTGCCCTTCTGGAGTTGCACTGAGAAGTTCCTTCACCCAAACCTCTCGCATGCTCCTCTGCAGGGAGCACGGCCAGGGGAAAGGCTCTGTGTAGCCAGGGTGTTTCTATGCCTCAGCAGTCCTACTTGGCCAGAACAACCCCTTCAGGCCATTAGTACTTGGTGTTAAATAGAGCATCCCTCCAGCTGTGTTTTACCGTGCCAGCCACTGAGCTCACACTCCCTGGCCCAGAGCTGGAGAAGCTCATAGCTGTCAGGGAGCCACCACCGTTGCAGCCCACGGAGCCTCAGTCCAGCATCAGGGAGGCTTTCTCCACCCAGAGATACTTTACCCATGTATGGCAGAACCAGGCCAACATGGGGCAGATGGCAGCAAGAAGAGGAAAGCAGTAAATTATTAAAGGATTAAGACTGACCCATGGAGATAGTGAAGTGCGCCCAAGACATCTAGTTTGCCTAGAGGAAGCAGGAGCCCACAAGCAGCTGGCACATTGGGAATCAAGCCTAGAGCCTAAAGACAAACTGCTGAAGCCAAATGCAGGGCAAGATGCACTTTCTAACAGCAAAGTGCATTAGGCAGTGACGAAGTTTCCCAAAGGAAGCCCCATCACTTGAATCACTGGAAACAAGGCTGGACAAAATACTGGATGATGTCCAAGAGGGGATAACTCTTCATCAGCAAGGAGAGAGTAGTGAACAAGATGAATACTTGAGCATTTTCCATCTCCATGAATCTATGTATCTAATGCACTCACTGCTTTTTCAATGTCTGAAAAAAATGTAAGTGCCTTTCCTGTGCCATCAGCACATCTCAGGATGGAGCCAGGATGGGGAGAGGCCTGGATGGGAGCACATAACCATCTCTATTGGTGCCCGGGAGCAGAGGAGGCGAGTGGCTTTTGGGGTTTTTTTGCAAGCAGGCAGGGAATATAAGCAGTGCCCTGGTTTCTCTCCCCTCCAGCACTGCAGCAAGCCCCTTGCCCACAGCAAAAGCCCCAGCCCTGCTCTGAAAGCACTCAAGAGCTTTGTATTACACTGTAAAGCATGGTTGATGCTTGCCTTGCTCCCTCAGTGGAGGGAGCCAGAGGAGCCCAGACATGAGCCCAGCCTCCTCAGCTGGAGTGGGCAGGTGAGGGTTGTCACTGCATGGGGGTTAAGCTGTCAGCGTTGAGGTACATCAGTTTTGTTTCTTGGTGCCTTCTGCTTCCCATGAAATCTCTGCCTCCGGAAATCTGTGCTTCCCCGGGGAAGTCCCCCCTCCAGACTTGCTCCCTCTGCAGCCAGGCTCACATACGCGGCAGAGGGCAGTTCCCATCCTGGGAAAGGCACTCACAGTATCATGGCCTCTCTTCTGACAGATGACTCTGTAATTATTTGGTTGATGTTAATTGCTAATTAATTCCTGAGTTATGTTATTAACAGGTGGACCAGGGTGTCATGGCTGACGCCAGGCACAGTAGCCCCTGGTAAAATCACATACTTCATCGTGGGGAGGGCACTACAGAATTTTTTAGGCCATTGACTAGTTAACCATTAACAACTGGTAAAATCCCAGGTCCCTGCACAACAAGGCGAGTCCTCTTGGCGCTGTTAGAAAATCCTATTTCTAGTGGGTTATGAAACAGAGGTTTTGATGTGCTGCCAGGTTTGATGTGGAGCTCTGGGAGCTGAACACTTGCTGCACTGTCAGCTGCCGGCCGAGAGCCACTTACATAAAGCTTTCCTAGTAACCCTGCTTTGCCATCTACATTTGTCTCTCCGTCCGTCTGTCTGTCCACCTCTGCAGTGGAAAAACTGAACGACCCAATGAGGAACTGGACTGGCCAGCTCTTCCCCTGCTGACTAACATCCAGTGGTCTGTGGCAAGCCTTGAGCTGGGCAGCTTTTCCATCACTGAGCAACAATTCATGTAAAGCCCACCATCCCCTCTGGGCCCCTTCCCTGCGTCTGCATCAACAGGAGGAAGCAAGCATCACATCCTGTGGCCTGTGCCAAGGAAAACAGGAGTGCTGCTGGGAGGGGAGGAGGTGCGGGAGTGGGGAGGCAGCCCTGCTGCCCCAGCTGGCCTTGGCCTCCCTACCAAGGGCTGCCCACCTCCTGGTGGGGGGAGATGCTGGCACCCTTTGGGGCTCCCTTGGGAATGGGACATGACTCTGTTATTTGTTTGGTTGGCAAAGAAACCAGGTAGAAAGAGGAAAATGCCCAGGGTAGAACATGTCCCGAAGCTGAAAATGGGTCTGGACTTTGAGGGGAAAGGCAGAAAATTCAGTGGTTCCTCTTGTACATCTCTCTACCCACTCCCCATGGCTAGCAGCAACTAAAAACTCTCCTAAGCAAAGTCTTTCCTATACAGACAGGGCTTCCCTCCTGCGCTGCCCCACAGCAGCCCCGTGGGACCCCATGCACCCCTGCACCCCAGGCTGGGTGGTCCCAGCCCTGTGATTTTAGGGGCTGCATCCCACTCCAGGGCCCTTTAAATCAGCATCCAAGCCAAGAAGAATTTTCTGTGGAATTTCATAAGGAAGCACATGACGAGGGCAGTTGGAAACCACAGCTCTTCGAGCACTGATTACAGCCTACTGAGGAAAAGGAGATTTTTATCTTGCAGGAATTCAATTATGAGACCAAAAAAAAAAAAGAAAAAGAAAAAGAAAAAAAAATGCAACGCATCTGGCTTGGTTAGCCTGAGATTTCTGCACTTTGGGGGCTTTAAATTAACAAGAAAGGTGTGCAAGCATTACCTAAATCATCGTGCTTGCTGGTGTGCGCGCGGTGGTGGTTTTTTTTAAGAGGGAAAAAAAAAAATCCACCCCCAAAGTCACCCTGCTGGCAGCTGAATGCAGCAGGGATGATGTCATTGGAACAGTTGGAGGAGAAAAGAGAAAAACAAGTCTGTGTGTGCTAATCCTGTTTGCTGCCCTAAAGGGAATGGAAAGCCGCCAAGGCGAGGAGTTCTGGGAAACCATATAAGGGTGCCAAACAAGCGCCGCCGCCAACACGGGGAACTGACATCTTTGTTCTCCCTAGCTCGGCAGCCGGCCAAAGGCCTCATTTCGGCGCTGCAGCATGATTACACTGGACATCTGCCAGCTGAGCGCTGAGCCCCTTTTCTTCTCCGTAAGCTTTTTGCCAAACATGTAGCAGTTGCCATGGCAGTCGCAAGTAAAGTAGGGAAAAAAAAATAATAATGCACACGTATAGATAGAGAAGGAGATAAAAAACCAACAAGAAAGCAGAGGCACGCCTTGCTCCAGATGTGCCACATGTGTGGGTATAAAAAGCAAGCAAGCTTATTAATCAAAGATTTCGGGGATGGAGGGAGGAGGGCAGGCGGCAGAGGCTGAAAGGTGATGTGAGGATAAAACAGTAAGTTCACACAGGCACACCACACCGCAGCGGCCAGGCGGGCGGCGGTGGGCTGACCCAGTGGTCTCCTCCCCTGCCTGCACCCGAAACTGCAGGCAAACAGGGTTTAAAATAGAACAACATGGTGGCACTTTCACTATTGCTTGCCTGCCTGCCTTTTTTTTTTTCTCCTTCTCATGTGTAAAAAAAAAAAAAAATAGAAGAAGCTGTTCCGAGGATGAGAAGGGGGTTATTTATAAGCTCTGCATAGCAGAGGGAAGCAGACAACCCAGATCTGGTCGCGTCTTAAGGCAGAAAATCCCATTTCGGCCTCTGGTCCAGGCCAAATGGTATTAATTCAAGTTGTGCTCCAAACAGTTAACAGACAACCACCCAGTAGTCCCATGTTTATAGCAAGCATTTCATATAACTATGCAAGTTCTGCCAGACCCCGATGGGCAGATCTATGCGCATAATAGAAGAGGTGTGGTCCCCGCTCGCTTTCTTTTTCCACCCTGAGAGGCATGGACTAGTTTCATTTTACAAAGCCGCTCTACACAAAAAGTTCACTGCCCAGTGAGCTGGAGTTCATCTGACTATTTATAATCGGGTTACTTCTCCCCACGCTCACCCTACTGGCAGCAGGAGACTCGCTGGGCAATGGTGGCCCTGTTTGCAGCCAGCCCAGCAGCCAGTACGGCTGCAGTGTGTTTGCAGGTGAGGCTGCAGGGAAACGGCAGATAACACTGCCCAGGATGGGATGCAATGCCCAACCCATTCCCGGTGCACTGTCCTTTTCAAACCCCCAGACAGGCTACCCACCTGCCCTGGGAACATTTACAGAATGTAGGACACCATTGCACTAAGAGGGCATCCCCAAAATGTAGGAACTGTTGGAGCAAACCTGGTCCAAGGAAAGCAGCTGCAGTCACTCAAAGACCGGCCCACCTTGAGCAAGCAAGCACAGGGAAGGCAAACAGCCCCCAAACAGCACCGTGAGCAAGTTGGGTCTGGCCCCCAGGAGCCAGCAGCAGTTCCTCTGATGGCACCACTGCAGCATCGTGGGCATGGGGAAGAGGTTGGCTGAAATGCAGAAAAAGGCAGCCGCAGCACAGACGGTAATGAAGGAGACTGGACTCTCACCCTGCCTCACTGCTGCTTTCCTGAATGGCAATAAGTCAGTTAGCTACAGTTTGCTTCAGCTTCCCATTTGTAAAAAAAACTGATGGTTTTCCTCCATCTCAGAGATGGGCTAAGCATCTTAAATCGTTAATGTCTGTAAAGTGCATTCATTTCCTCAGATGGAAGCTCCTACTGATGTGTGAAGTATTAATAGGATTATTATTGCTAATAAATAAGGAAGGCAGGGCAATTTTATTTCTTGGTAGGGCTTACACAGGGCACAAGAATGTGGTGACCTGCCTTGCTGATGCTAAGAATAAAGGCAGCATTTGTAAAACACAGAGAGAAACGCTCTGGGATCATGATGGGTTGCAAGCTCACTGGAGACCTTCTCAGGAGTGTAGACCCCCTGGCAACCACTGTGGGGCTGGTGGCAGGAGCTCTCGGCCACTGGCAAGCAGAGTCCATCTCTGCAGCACGGTCCTGAACTCCACAATGTACAGTGGGTGGCCCAGAGGGGGAAACCTGTGCAGAAGGTGATTTTTGCCTTTCCTTAGATGTCTGACTTCTTCCTGCGGTGCGCCTTGTCTAAAGCAAGGGTGGGCATTGAGGCATCATACCCAGCAGTCTGAGTGGGTGCACCCCCAGTTTTGCAGAACTGAGACATAGCATTTGCTGAGCCAAGAAAAGCTGTTTTCCTGCACAGGAGAGGGAGGGAAGGGGGGAGGCACCTCTGCAGAGCAACTCACTCCTGTGGGCTGAAGCCAGAGTCTGCTGTCTCCCAGTGACCATCAAGGCCCCTCAGGCACCTGGCATCCCTCACCTAAAAAAGTGATGAACCACTAGGGCTTTCCCCAAGGTGGCAGAGCAAGCAGCGGGGAAGCCATCACTTGCTTCCTTGGTGCTCAGGTGGGCTATGTGAGGCTCCACACTGCATCTCAGCCCCTCTCCAAGGGATAACCCTCCCACTACGTGATTGTTGCTAACTGTAGGGTTGTAACCTACAGAAAATTTTGCCAGCACATTTTCATATATTAGAGCATGGCTGTAAAAAAAGAAATTTCAGGGAGGTGGATTAATGTTACTTGGTTCTGGCCAAGTTAATAAAATATGGTCTGAGTTACTGCCAGGCTGCTTAATTCACTTTTATTCAAAGTGGCTGGGTAATTTCCCTGAGGTTGGCTCAGCGGGAAGCAGAGTCAGCTCTGGCTTTTTCTGCTCCTGCATGTCACCTTCCTGGCTGGCAACAGTGGCTGTGTCCCCACAGGGCTGGGAGAGCAGGGAGCGGGGGGACTTCCCTCCAGCAAGACAGTGTGTGCCAGGGGCTGTGCAATGACATCCATCTTGGCATGAACCAGGAGGGAGCACGGACTGCGAGCACGGACTGGGAGCACGTGTAACATGTATAGAATGTTATGAATGGCACCACACGTGGTCTCCTCATGGCTGCCCTTCCTGCAGGTTGGTCCAGGATGGCCAGGGTAGCCATCAGCATTGAAAAGGGTCAGGCCTCGTGCCCCAAAAGCCAAGCCTCAGCTGTGCAGCTGGCCGGAGGCACTCTGGCACTGGGGCATGGCAGCAGGGGCACTGCAGCCTTCTGCAGCTCCTGCCTGCCCAGCAGGGAAGAGAGGAAGGGCTGAACATCTTTTCTCAAGTGGTGAGCAACACCAGCAACCTGTGTGCTTTGAAGAAAACCCTCCACATCTCCCCACCTTGCACTTTGGCTCCAGTGGAAATGTTTGCAAAGGCAGTGCTCTGCCTGTGCAAGCTCTCCTTCTCATTGGCATCCTCCAGCTGATTAATTCCCCCCTTGTTTGTAAACCAAATTTAATTTTTTTACCTACCTGCATGGCAGAACTAATCACTGGCACACATTATGGTACCTAGCACTAAAAATCAGCATAGAGGTGTGCTCCTGCATGCTCCCTGAATCATCACAAGGTTCCCAAGCTTTAAAGGGGAAGCAGAACACATTGCTTTCTGGATGGACAAATGAAATTTTACACAGGCCTCTTGCTTCTGAAACAAGCTCTGAATCATGAAGAGGGTGAGGTGCCATAAGTGGCTCTGCTCTCATCCTAGCTCCACCACTTACTTGCTGTGTGGCCTCCAAAAAAACTCTGAGGGAGTAAATCCTGGTCCTTCCTCCTTCCCACCAACATCCCCAGGGCAAGGGGACACTTGCGGGGGCCACAGGGCTTCATGTTCGGGGGAGCAGAGGAAGGACATACTTCCCATAAGCTGTGAAACCATGCTCCCCAGAAAAAAATGGCTTTTCTGCTTTCTCTGCCTTTTGGCCCCTCCTGGGCTTCTGCCAGAGGAGGATGCTCCCAGTGCCAGAGGGTGCCACAGGGTGCTGAGCAGCAGGGCTGGGAGGCACAAAATGAGCTCTGTGAGGCTGCACGCATCTTTTGAGCTCAGAGATGTAGATCCTCCTGCTGCATTGATAAAAGCCCAGATTCCTAGGTAAATAGAGTACATTAATATTTATTTCAAAAAGCTTGGAATCGTGATTTAATATTGTAGAGAGGGCTATTCTTACATGGCGTTTGCAGAGCTTCTTTCAATACAATATTTTCTAACTTCAGACATGGTAACCCAGTAAGCTCCATTACCATGCTAATACTATATAAAAATGATCCTTTATTATAAATCATACTGCACACCAAAAAGGATATAAATAGAGCCCCAGTGCGGCATTGGCATGCCTCATATTTCTCTTGGTTCACATTAAATGAGCCACTAAATTACAGTGTCCTTCTTTATAATATCATCCTCCAAAGCTGAGCATTTTGTGTGTTACACAGGGCTGCTGTAACAAGAGAAATTAGCATGGCTGGTTTAATTCAGCAAGTCTGCCATGCATGTTATAGGAACAGTGTTAAAATGAGCTAGAATGAGAAATTTCATTGTCCTTTCAAAAAACTCACCACTTGGAATGTCTGGTTTGTGTGGGGTTTTTCTAAGGCCTGACCCACAGGCTCTCTGGGGGGGTTTAGGTGCTCCCTCAGCTACAGCAGCAGAGAGGTGAGGGCAAAGGAGAGGACACCCCACCCCATTCTCTTGCTGCTGCTCCAAGGGTATGTGGTCCTTGGACACCTTTTGGGGAGCCTTGGGAAGTTTGGTGGCCAGAGGGAGGCACTGGCAGGGCAGAGGGGAAGATGCTGTAGGGGCTGGAGGAGCCATCTTCAGACTGGGGTCCTGGTTTTGGTCTGCTGCTGGTTCCTGGGCTAACAGAATTGGAGTTATTGCTGATTTAAGTGAATCCAGGTAGATTCAGGTCCTTGCTGAGCAATGCTTGCAATTTTTTGCTTTTTCCCATTCTCACCTGCAGAAACAAGGAGGTGTTTTACCCACAGGATTGATGCCGGCCTGTTTGTAAAGGAGCACAGGCTTCTCCCTGACAGCCAGTGCTACAGAAATGCAGGGGGTTATTGTTTGTATTGCAAAAGAAAAATACAGTGTTCAGACTGGGGGGGGATCCAGCTTGACTGTCATCTCTAATGATGGTATCTGACCACACCATAGAAGAAAACTCTTCTACAGTCCTAGGAGCTGCATATGCCTTCAGGGACACATAAAGTAATTCAGGTCAAAAATGTAGGTTGTTTTATTTAGCAGACAAAGAGGTGGGGAAAGCAGAGAAGGAGAGGGAAAGAGGAAACAGGCTGCTACAAGAATACAATCTCCATAAAGAGCTTTTCAGTATTTTCCCCCCAAAATTTAAAGTGAAATGGAGATGTCTGCATTTCAGCATTTCCTTGCTGGCCTTGCAATGTCCCAGCTTATGCTGGCAGGGACCCAAGTCAGTTCCCTGCAGGGCAGAGATCAGGATTAGCTAATGGAGTTCATGGCTGGATGTAAGGAGGGAAGGTCCCAGCATAAAGGGGCTACCAAGCCCTCTCGGGCAGCAGCTGAGCCAGTGGAATCCAGGAGGCCCCGAGTTGGCATAAGAGGTTGGTGAGAAGTGAACCCAAGTCAAAGTCACCCAAGTGTTGATTACCTGCAGAGCTGGAACACTTCAAGGAAATTTTCCAGCGAAATTGTCTGTGGCAAGGAAATGTGTCCCCTCACTCATGCTGGGAGGCTGCAGGCTCTGTGGCCTATGAGGATGCCTAGCAAAGCAAACTCTGTCGTGAATAATCAATGAAAACTAAAGGTTTCTATTACCTGCAGTGCTCCATGACCATGTAGATAATATAGAAATGTTAGGCAGCCTCCTGGAAGTGAAATAAAACATCTAGTGTGCAGCCCTTGGCATCATATGCCCTCAGCAAAAATCCCAAAGCAAACTGGGGTTACGCAAGCTGTGAAATACCCAGCCTCAGTGCTGAATTGAGGAAGCTGCCAGGACCACATCTTGCTGCTTCCAGAAATATCTGTCTCCTCTTGGCAGGGCAGGTTATAAATCCCCTGAAGTTTAGTGTACAGACCCCATCAGTGGGGAGGGGAAAGTAGCAAACCTCATCTGCAAGGCCGAAGCCTGAGCACAGGGCAGTCCTAGGGCAGCCCTGTCCACTCCTCCCGCTTCTCCCACAAAGCAGGAGCTGCCCAGTGGAGTGCACAGCCCTTGACCTGCACCAGGGATGCTCAAGCACTTTTCCAGTGTAGATCCACTTTGACCTGCACATCCCTGGCTGGTGGTTGCTCAGCAGATGCACAGACATCGATATACATGCACATTGACCAAAATAGCGCTGCTGTCAGCAGAGTGCTACATTAAGGAGCACTTGCAGGGCAAGGAAAGAAAAGGTGAGACTGATAGTGAAATCTTCTACCCCTTCCATCTCTGTCCTCCTCAGTCTCTGGGGAAAGGCTCTCACAGAGAGTCATTAATTTCAAGACCTTGGGTTTAAAATTGGTCTTGCTCAATAGAGATCACATATGAAGCAGCAATGGGCTCATAAGAGACAGGCTGAAATCTGATGTCTTTAGCTATTCCCAGGGCAGAACAGGCTATGACCTGCACAGCCTGGACCACAGTCCCCACTCTCATAAAGCCTGGAGGGTTTTGGTTGGCCCATGACAGTGACAAAGGAGCACATAAGAAAACCTGATGGTGTTTGGATCTTGTAATTCAATACAAACCCATTTTTGTAATTTAAGAAACATTTAATAATAAAAAAAGAAAAAAGAAAGACAAAGAGATGATGACGTATCATTTATCACAAGGAGACAGTGGTATGCTGCAACATCCCTGGGCAAAGGTTACACTAAAGGATGGTGCTGTCATCGTTAAGGTGGTGAGCTAGCATCTCTTGCATGCCCAATTTTTGTCTTTCCTCCTTAAAAATCTACATGCAAAAGCAGAAAGTTATCTATAACATTGATAAAGGAGGTCTGGTCCCAAGGTGGAGTTTTTGGTCAAATTTAAAGTAAATCAAATATAACACCTTAAAAATAGCAGTCTTCAGCAAAGCCCAGAAGCCTCAGTGATTTCTTTCTACTTTGCAACCAGAAAGACAATCAGGGTAGAGAGGAGGAGCAGAGAGAGAGAGATTAAAACAGCTTTAATTTTAGGACTTGTCTCATCAAGAGATAGTATGTGACACCAAAAATGAGTCCAATTAAAAATGTTTATAACTTAAAGTTGCTTAATTAGCACCATCAGAAGTTTCGCAATGTTTCCCCACTAACTTCCTCTCTCCTGATGTGCATGTATCCAGATGATACTGGAGGGGGAGGTTCAGGTCTGTTCCAACCATATCCCAAAGATGGATTTTAGTCCTTTGGGGGCATATCAACCTCCTAGCAAAAGCTTGATGATGAAGAGTCTTCAGAAGCTTCCACAGGTTCTGGAGGATGCCCCTTCCACCGTCTCTGGTGCTGCGAGCGAACAAATGAGGTGTGAGATCCAACCTACCCCATCAGCCTGGGCTAAAAACTTGCCCTGCAAGAGCATGTGCTTCCCTCCTGGAACCCCATGCTGGTGCTGGCTTTTCCTTTGAGCTGTGTTTTCCACCAGTGCTCCAGTATTGATGGCCTCTGCCTTTGTGTCCTGCATGCAGCACATGTGCCACGCTGGCCCTTGTATGGGGGAGCAGAAAGAAACCTTCCCCCCATCCTCTCATCTACTGTGCCCACTGGAGAGTTAATGAGATGCCTCATGAGGACTGCACATTCTGCTTCCTGCTAGGAAACTCAATCCTGTATGGGTCCCCTCCCAGAGCCACTCCCTGTACCAGTGCGGGGTGTGCTCCCACAGACACAGACTGGGGACGGTCAGGGGAACCGACCTTGCTCAGCTTCTGTGTTTTGGTTGCCATGGCAATATGCTCTTCCCTGTTGGAGTCCTTTGGGGAGCACAGAGGTTCAGGAAAACAACAAGGAGAAACATGAGGACATGGCACACTGTGGTAGTCACAAGCTGGGGAGCCTGACTAAGCGAGGAGGTGAAGTAGGTTTCTTGTGGCTCTGTCCCTGTCGGAGCCACAGCCGGCCAGCCACAGCATGGCTTTTGGTGGCAGGTTACCATGATCCGGCAGGGGCTGCTGAGCTGCTGCAGGGCAGAAGCACCATTGCTGGGACCTTGCACAGAACAGTGACCACAAACAACAACCCATTTTTAAATGTTTTTTTGGTTTCTTTTCCCCAAGTCTTTCACAGACGGAGGAGGAATCAGGAACTTAAGTAAGGGCATTTCACAGCACACCTGAGATTTCCTCTGGCTTGGAAGAATAATGTAAAGTGCTAAGTGAATTTCACAGAATTGTAGAATGGCTTGGGTTGGAAGGGACCTTAAAGATCATTTGGTTCCAGCCCTCCTGCAATGGACAGAGACACCTTCAATCAGACCAGGTTGCTCGAAGCCCCGTCCAACCTGGTCTTGAACACTTCCAAAAATAGGGCATCCACAGCTTCTCTGGGCAGCCTGTTCCAGTACATCACCACCCTCACAATAAAGAATTCCTACCTAATATCCAATCTAACTCTGCCCTCTTTCAGTTTAAAATATGTCCTATCACTACATGCCCTTGTAAAAAGTCCCTCTCAAGCTCTCTTGTTGCTTCCCTTCAGGTACTGGAAGTCTGGAATGTTCCCCCAGAGCCTTCACAGAGTCCTGACTCTTCCTCAACCATAATCCCTAGCCCTTTTGTGGAGTTCACCTGGAACATCATTTTTGTTCACATCCATTTGCCAACACCACAACATTTGAAGACATACAGTCTGAACTAACACCTCACCTTGCTGACTGAACATCCATCTATAAGGTGATGGAGAATGTATAAAAGATGTCCATGGTGGATTAAACAGAACACCTCACCAATTAGTCTCCTTCAAACACCTTTGGGCCCTGTATATACATTGTGTCATGCATATAAGCTTGTGTTCTGAGGTTCTAAAAATAATACTAATTTACTTATTCATTATAAATTTCTGTTTATAGGCTATACCTACAAGAGATACAGTGCCAGGCCATTAGACATCAAAGCTCCACATTACAGCCAATCTCAAAAGAGAAATCAACATGATTTTTCTAGGAGCTCATTTCACTATAACAACAGTAATCCTGAATTTACATAGTGCCTTTGATCCAGACTGCCATAGCACTTTGTTCTCCGATGAGGAAGTGACATACAAGTTAGGATTCAATTTGCCCATCATTGGTGTGGATTGGGAGGGTCAGTCTTCAACAATATTAAGCAGCTCAAACAACAGTTTATACTCATAAAACCAAAGGGAAATTTTAAATTTGGAGAAGGAAATGGATGATCATCTTAGAGAGGATTTTTCTAAGATAAATGGAGCTAATTGTCCTGCTGATGTGGAGTTCAAGGTTCTCCTTGGAAATCACCTCCGTAGTGATGTGGACTGGGGAGAGTGAAGGGTTATGCTGGCTTCTGACAACCAAGCCCAGGACTATTCTGTAGCATCACCACTTTATATTTCTTCTACATTGTTACTCAGACATCAGTGAAAAGTTAGCACAGCCTTGTTTCAGGGCAGGGACATTAAGCAGGAAATCTTGAGAGATAGGAACAAGTTGGTTCTCAATAGAAAGCCAACCTTACATCCTCAGTAAGTCACAGAAGAGAGGCTAGACACTCTGGCCTTCCTGATGATCACATCATCACCCAGACAGTTCCTTTGATAGGTCCTTCTGAAATATAACTTAACCACTTCTGATCTTGGGAAACGAGACACATTAGGGTATTTTGACTGACAGTCACAGAGGGTAAGGGCTCTATCAGTCTTACCAAGTAGACCAGCACTGGTGTGTAGTGCTGGTGTGCTGTCAGTCCCTTTTACCTCTGATTGAGCAGCCACAGGTTGGAACACCTCAGGTGCACACCTGCATCTCCTCTCCCGGCACAGTGTCACCCAAGAGGAGCCCAGCTTGCATGCTGCAATCCTCTTTCATGGTATGAATCATCAAACCACAGTTATGTGGCCTGACCAGGAGACGTATTTCATCCAAACTAAAATTCTGGTGAGAGGCATTATGTGTCCTGCCTCCCTGGTCCCAGCTTTGCTTGTACTGTTCCTAAAGCTAGGTTCCTATCTGTACCACCCTTCCCTAGCTGCAAGGTTGAAGTCTTCAGAGGCAACAGAGGAGCAGAGTAGTGGTATCTGTGTTTTGAAGAGGAGAACAAACACCCCAAGCTAGACTCATTGTGGTAAAGTGAAGAGAGTGAAGCAAGGTCTCCCTCAGCTGTGCCCTACTGTGGATGTGGACGCTGGTTCTGCACCAGGGCAGACTCCTACAGCACACACAGCACTGAGAGATGTGTGTTGTGACAGTGCTTTCCTGAAGCATTTGGCCTTAAGCCTCTGTAAACGCCCTAGACTTCGGGTTTAAACCAGTCAAGCTGCATTGAGAAAAGCCCTTTGCTGCAAGATTTAAGAGATTACCAGTCTGCAGGGTAAACAATAGCTGCTATTTTGCTGCAAACTGATGTTCTTTTCTGGAAGTGGTTAACTCCAAAATGATGCAAATACTGTTGTCAGCCCCTTTGACTCTTCCTGCTGACAATCTTATCATTCAGCTAAAATCCCTCTCCCACAAACCCACACTGCCTCTCAAAGAGCCAAGAGTGCTTGTTATGCCCTTCCCAGCTGCCAAAACCCTCCAGCTGTATAATTACCCCTGTAATGTGCTTCTGCATAACCAATACATAGATCTGCAGCACACTAAAAATTTAAGGACAACATAAAATAAAGAAACAACAAATTAAGGAGCACGAGGGGTGCTGGAGCAACAACATTGTTAATTTTTCTGTTTAATTCACGGATAATAACTAGTTTTGATCCAAAACTGCTGTACAATAAAGTGTCACACTTGAGCACAGCTGAATGTCAGGGATTCATTGCTTAAGGTCAGAAGAGACCATTATGATCTTCAAGTGTAAGCTATTGCATAAGAGATCCAGGGAACCACCCCAGCCATTTCTGAGGCTTGGCTGCAACTTCTTTCAGATTTGCAGATGTATCTGTTAAAATGTCGTAAAGTCTTGGCTTAATGACTGAAAGGTCTGGAGAGTTAACTAGGATGTTAGAAAAGCTTTTTTTTTCTTTTTGTTAGCTACCTTCATATAACATTTAGACCCTTTTTTCTCCTCTGCGTCTGTTTTGCCTCTGCTTCTAGCCACTGGATTGTACATTTTTCCTAAATGGAAGTCCCCATTCAGAAATCGGTTTCCTAATGCAGCACTGTTATCAAGTTGCCTTATAATTTTTGAATTATGTGAAGTAGATCAGTCCCCTGTAGTTTCCCATCACAGGGAATGCTTTGTGGCCCTTATACACTCTCACAATATTCCCTCTATGTGCTTTTATTTAGCCAAGCTCACCTTGCAATGTAAGGGTCTTTGCATGAAGCCCTGTTCTCCCTCAAAAGTCATTAGAGTAGACAGTCTGTGTCCTTGGTACTTGTCTGCCCTTGGCAATGGTGTGCTCTTGTATCATCTAAAAGGAGGAGAAATGTCCACGTCACTCAGAGGTCTTGATTATCCTCTGATTATTTTCCCTCAGTTCTTCTGATGAGTGGATCAGGGTGGCTGGGTGAATGGGGACAGAACCTGGAGGGAGATACAAGAAGGCAGTTTGCATGTGCAGGTCACAGCTCCTGCTCACCTCCAGCTATTCCTAATAGGCAGTATGAGCCCTATACTCCTTCCTGCCCTTCTCCCTGCCAGCATGCAGGGCCACCTGCCTGCCTGAATCATGCTGGCTTTTGCCAGTTGCTCAAAATATTTCCCTTTCCATGTGACTGTACAAAAGCAGGCTGGATGCATGCAGCTTCTAGTATATCTAGCAACACATCAGGAGCAGGCTCTTTCCACGTATTTATTTATTTTTGGCACATCTGATCCTAGTGCCCTGCACTATGTGGACTGGGTGAAGAAAGTGCAAAGATGGTAATGAACTGCAGAACAAAAAGGCAAAGCAACAACTGGAGAATGGCTCTAGGGGCTGGATGTCAGGCTGGTCAGGCATCTGAAAGGGGTTTCCATTTGCCAGGCCTGTTCACCCAACCCTACTTGTAATGCCTTATGGTTTCCAGGGGTATTTTATCAAACCTCAAAATGCAGAATGAGCCCCATGGATATAGTGGGAAATGAGTCTCCATCCTTGGAGTCCCACGGATAAACACCAAGTGGCAGGTAGATATTGCTGATTCAGCAACCCTTTCTGGGTTGTGTTCGTTCTCCTACAGGACTTTATTAGAAGAGGCTGAGATATTTTGTTTTCATAGCTTTTTAACCTTTTCCTTCCCAAAACAGTGTTTGTATTTATTTTGGCACCTTGA
The DNA here is from genome assembly GCA_013400915.1 of Pardalotus punctatus. NCBI lineage: Eukaryota > Metazoa > Chordata > Aves > Passeriformes > Pardalotidae > Pardalotus > Pardalotus punctatus. Next base: position 1,367,537 of record VZTX01026248.1, on the reverse strand, counting down.
ATATTTTGAAGAGAGGATCAATTTGAATTTGCTTAAGCATTTTTCCCCCTTAATCCCATTAAGTCGGTCTCTAATTCTTTCCAGGGCTCCCTTCTGTGGAGCTATTTCCTGTTGGAATAATTTACTTTCTGTGGATTGGGGGAATTAATGAGGCAGATGCTGCTTTCATTCTCATCACTGTACACCCAAAACAACTTCAGCAGTTTGCTGGCACAGATCCAGATTTTACTGGTGTAAATGAGGTCAGAATTTGGCTCACTGTGCTTACTTTTGCTGAGAGATAAGGAGGTTACCGAAAACAAGAAGTCTTGTGCAGGCTGGGAAAGTCCAGCTGGAAGTGGGTGAAGTTCATTATTTCATTGAGAGTCTGAGTTCCTGCATTTCCCCACTGAGAGGCTGTGCTCAGCACCACAGATATTCAGGCAGCCCGGAGCGCTGGTAAGCAACCACTCAGGGAGATAAGTCCAAGGACAAAGACTTTCAGGAATGTTGGAATTGTCTAAGGGAGCAAATTGCAATGGCACCAAACTAAGTCACACTGATGCAAAATTGAAAGTTAAGAAATAAAGAGAAAGAATAACTGGCTGTGCCACTTATTTCCTCCTTCCTCACAGGGAAGAAGGAAACAAGCAGCAAAACTGAGATTCATGCAAATGGCTCAGGGCTGACATCAAAGGCCCACACATACTATGATGGATAAAATCGAGAAAGACAAAAAGGAAATGTAACTAGCACAGGACAGGAAGACGAGCAGGGAAGCATTCTGGCTATAGATTGGTGGTCAGAGGAAGGCTGAGGAAAGCATCAGTCTGATGGTTTTGCAGCACTACCCCACACATGGGTCAGCCCAGGCTGGGACCCTCCGTGAACCCTCAGCACAGGGGAGTGGGGCTCCTCACAGAGCAGCACTGTGCCAGGCTGCAGAAAAGGGAAACAAGAGGAGTGAGGCAGCTACGGCCAGTCAGCTCTGTTTCGGTTCCTGGAAATGCACTGGAACAAATAATTAAACAAATTAATCATCAGCACCTAGGAAACAAGCAGGAGAAGAGGAACAGCCAGTGCTGATTTGCCAGGAGCAAATCATGTCAAATCAGCCTAATTTAATCCTGCAACAGGTGTTGTGGATAGATACAAAGCAGGACACTTCTTGTATCTTGAGTTTGGTATATCTCTGGTACCATCTCACGTCATGTTACACGATGTAAACTTAAGGAAACATGGAGAAATTACCTAAAGTAAGGAGTGCAAAACAGGTTGGAATAGCGTGCTCAGAAAGAAAGTGTCTTTGTAAAAATACAAGAAAGGGTTGAGTAGGGTTCAACAGAGGTCCAGCCACTGGATTCTGAGATAGTGGGCATTTTTATCAGATATGCAAATGACACCAAGCTGAGAAGATCTGCAAAGCCCTGAAAGAGGATTAGAATCAAAAATCATCCTGTCATGTTAGAGAAAAGGTCTGAAAAAAGGGTGCAATTCGCTAAGGAGAGAAGCAAAGTTGTGCACAGAGGTAGGTATAGTCAGCTGCGCAGGAACAAAACGAGAGACAGATGATTAGGCAGGTGTGGAGCAGTGCAGCAATGCAGGAACCTGAAATTAATTAAAAGTGTCATTTGTCATACACAAGGCAGTCACAATATCAGTGCACTCAGAGAAGAGCTCTGCTTGTAAAATACATGGCTGTGCCCTCTGTTTTTTCCCCAATGCTGCTACAATCCTTGTTCAGTTCAGCAAAGTCTGGAATGAAGAGGGATAAAAGGCCTAGAAATGGGGAACTGGGAAGAAATGCTTACTCAGTTGGGATTGTTTACTCCAGAAAGAAGCAAACCAGGGGAGACACTATTCTATCTCCAGAGAAGGAGGGAATAAATTTCCTCCAGAATGTTCTCTATATCCATTGTGAGTGTGGTAAGAAGCAATGTGCCTGGATTGCAAGTGAGAGAGGTTAGTTAGAGGGTTGGCAAAGGGGGAGGCTAACCAACACTGAACCCACCTGCCTGGCAAGGAAATAAAACCTCTGTCCTTGCCAGTGTTTAAAAGCAGGCTGGAAACTTCTGCAATATTTCTGAAATCCATCTCTTGAGGTCCTTTCTAGCCATGTTTTTGTCTGATTGTGTGATGAATGGTGTTAAATGAATATAAATTACCTCACATGGGGACACTGACGCTCAGGCTTGCTGATGAATAGTGATCAACGACAAAACTGTCAGTTTGTGGGGAGGCATCCAGTGGGGTTATTACTAGAAACTGGTGTTAACTCCAGTTTTATTTACCATCTTCATTAATGGTCTAGAAAAAGCATTAGACAATGTGTTTATTAAAACTGCAACTGATACTACAGTGGGGAGGAGATGCAATCACCAGCACGGAGTGGAAAACTACACAAAAGGACAAAAAAGGATATGTGACATGGGGAGAATATGACCTAGCTCAAAGGACACACAGAATAATATATCGAGGAAAAAGGTAGTCCAAAATTAAGACACTCTCTGGGAGAAGGAGATTCAAATGCAATGAAACACTTTGCAGGGTTAGCATACAGGAAATTGAACAGGAGTTTACAATTTGTCACGTCAACAGAAAAATTCTCAGTGTGGCTTTGGGCTGCATGACATACCCCAGGGCAGAGAGATAAGCAACTGTCTGATCGCTGTTGTGCAAGCTTTCTTTCTGGATGCCTCCTGATCAGCATGGCTGCCAGGCTGGAGGAGGAGCTGGGAAACCAGCAAGAATAACGGAAAGCTGAGAAGACTGGCTTACAGAGAAAGAATTATACAGGTACTCTGGGTTCATGCTTCTAAGGTGTAGATAAGTATGTCAGGACAGGTGCCCTTTTTACCAGGCACAATTATGACAGGAAAATTTGGCATTGCATCGATATGAGGTATGTTATACTAGCACTGCACGTTTTGGTTGGCCACAAAGCAATTACAAAGTGATACAATAGCCTCCTGCGCCTCATGCACTGCTGGCTGCCGGGGTCCAGGCAAGCAGCGAGCTCTGCGAGAGCTGAGGCATCACCCCAGCACCTGCCTCAGGAGGCAGGACCTGCAGAGGAGACTCCTGGGAACGGCTGTTGCTGCCAGTCAAGGGCAGAGGAAAGGCTAACACGTCCACTTTGTGTGACCAGAGCCACACTGACATTCATTGATAACAGAGTTGCATAAGCAAATCAACACGATGAACTGTGTCAATTGGAGGGCAAGAAATCTGTGCAGCTCAGGGGGACAAATCAATAGAGAAAGAGATGCTATTTTCAGGTTTCTAGAGAGGTATTACTAACAAAAAGAAAGCACAGCTATAAAACTGTACTTGACAGAGTCCTTTAGAGAGAAGATAAAGGTAAAGGCTTTTCTAACTTGTGATTTTGAGCCTTTTCACTCTTTGTCCAGCTGGCTTTTGAGATGGGGGTCTAAGAGTGCAATGGTGTGTTTGTCCCAGCTGATACTGGAGCGCGCAGGCTTTGAACAATAAGGCTTTGTTCTTTTGCCAAATACAGCAATGCCTCTGCTGTTGCTTGGAGAAAAAAAGGAACAAACACATTAGGAAGTCACCGAAAATGAAATGATGGCTCACTTCACGGTGCTCAGTAGCACACTGCAGAGATGAATGAGCTCTGCGTGGCGTGTGTGACCATGAGGAGGAGAGATCTTTAGAAAGACACCCCTTAGTTCCCACCACACTTGCAGTATGGCAGAAGAGATGACCTTCAGATACATCCTCAGGATCACCAGGCAGCCAAAATGCTTTGCAGGAGAACCCTGCTGCCCACAGCTTTTGGAGGGGCATTGCCAGAGCATTGTGTGAGGGTGTGCTTTGCCTTTGAGGAGCAGCCACCACAAAGCAAAAAATCTGGTAGCTCTTTCCAGCAGAGGACTTGAAACAAGACTCAGAAGAGTGGCTGACAGGCCAATGCTGTCAGCTGCAGGACCACAGCAAGGTGCAGGGCCACCAAAGCCTGCGCCTTGCCAAGGGCAAGGCGGCTCAGCTCCTGTCTCATAGCTCAGTGCCACCAGCAATAGGGAGAGAGAAAGGGGAAAACAAATTCATAATGTAAAACTCAAGGGGAAAATTGGAAGGCGGAACAAGCACAGAGGATCAGAAGAATAAATTTACTGAACGTACATCCTTGATTTTAATGGGACCTCTAATAGCAGGGTAAGCCCAGCAGAGTTGGTTATCTTCCAGGAAATCCTCCCAGAAAATGTGGGACTCTAGCACAGCCATTCCTCTCACTTGCTTGACAATGGGAACCAAGGGACCCCCAGTACAAACACAACCAACATAAAACCAAGCAGATGTTACCTTGAACTTGTCCTCAGCTCATGAGGGAGAATTAAGTGATATGAAACCACTGGAGCAGCCCAAGTGGGAAGGATTACTTCACTGGGGTATGAGCTCTTATTGGAGTTAGGGGAAAGAGCTGATAGTTGTGTGCTGTATACTGGGAACAATTACACTGAAAAATGCGGAATACAGCGAAGGGGAGGTTTAGGGGATGGGAAGAGATTAAAACTACATGGCTGTGTTAAAGCCCAAAAAGAAGAGAGAGAGGCAAAAAGACAGGAAGAAAACAAGAAAAAAGTTGTGCAGGGTGTCTAATACAGGGTCCGGAAAAGTTTCACATGAGCTCATCCAAACTCATCTCAGGCCAGGCCAGGCATCTCAGGCCAGTAACTGCACAGCAATCACCCTGTGCCTGTGCTTGCAGGAGTTAGGAACAGCAAGAACAAAGGGTGGACTCCTCAGCTCTCTAATTCTCCTTCCTTATTTTGCAGAATTGCCACATGCTGAAATAGCAAATGATGTATGAAATGAAAAATTGCTTCCCAACCAATGCATATAGATGATGCAGAGAGTATTTGGCCATTACTTCCTTGCAGTAATATTTATCTGCATTAATGCCTCATTCAGAGGTAGCTGGAAATACCCAGAATGTGAGAGTAAGGGGATTGGAAGAGAAATTGGGGAGAGAGGCAAAGCAGCAAGGCAGGCACTTAAGGAGGCAGATATAAAGCCTTTCCCCAATAAATCAGCAGCTCAGTTCTGACCCAGGTTATTAGCAACCACAAGGCTATATTCTAGGTCCCAATGCTAATCAGTTATCTGTAAAGAGCAAATTCATTTAGTGGACTTCAGAGGAGTCATTGCCATTTGGAGATGACTTTGAGACCAGTGTGGAATATGCTGGTGGCCCCAGGGCAGCAGCTGGTAGGGAGATGTTTTCCCTGTGAGAGAAGCCCCCCCCAGCTGGCCTGCCATGGGGTGGTGGGAGCCAGCCCAGCCATGACTGGGGACAGAAGCTGGTGTGTTCTCCCCATGAGAGCCCCAGGCCGAGGCACATTGCTGGGGCTTGCGCCAAGAGCAGCCCCAGCCCAGGTGCTCTGCTTGGTAGCCCTGTAGTGCCAATGGAATGACTTCAACCTCCATCCTCACGGGAAAGCCTTCTGAAGTTCAACAGAGAATGATAACCTCCCCTACAGGGATGTTACATCACTCCATCCAATTTAATAGGAAATGGTTGATAGACCAAAAATCCTACCAGGAAAAAAAAATTATTTTTTTTAAACATGTAGGTTTTCTAGTCTAGTTGGAAGATCTTGGACAGAGAGAGGGTGGGATGAAGTCTGCTGCTCATTCAGGTGTGCTCAGTTGTTTCTCCCAGAAAATGCCTGGAATTCCCTCATCTTTCCATATGCAAGAAACACAACACTCGAGTATGCTGTCACATTATTGCATGTACCCCAACCTAAAAAATTTCAGAGCTTCCTGATAGCCCAGTCCTCTGCCTATCCTTGGTAGTATGCCGAAAGGCTTGGCATGGCTCTCTAGTTTATAATTTCCATGCACAGGACTGAACCCCGTAAGATGTTGGCATCTTATGTCAACGGCATCAGTGTTTAGCAGACAGCATTTAGTACTGCTGATGCACTGATGTTTGCACGCAGGATTACTTTTGGATATGCCCTCCTGGAACTGGGAGAGAGGAGGTGCACCCAGCTGAATGCCTCTCACAAGCACCCCTGTCCTTGCCCAGGAGTGTCACCCAGCAAGATGGACCCTACAGAAAAAGTCAGTAGAAGAAGCAAAAAATATGCACTCAGTTAAAGACACAGTTTGGCTCAGTGTTAGCAAAAAAGACTGTGGAAGAGGTCAGCACAAATTATAAGGTAAGAGCAGAATACCTTGCACTTAAACAGCTACAAACCAAAGGATTACAGAATCCTAAAGGATGCATTCGGGATGTTCCTTTTGCCTCCTCTTTTACTCACATTTTACTTCCCCATCACCAGAACAAAGCAACTGGAAACTACCGATAACTACTTTTGTCCTCCTAAAACTTCTTTGGCTTTGACTTAACGTTTCAGTCTGGGTCTGACTTGACCTTCAGATAACATGGAGTCAAGAGCAACTGCAAATATTCATCCAAGGAGAGGTTTTGGCTCTCTGCCTAGTGTCTGAAGGCACTTTGTGTTGTCTCTGAGTGATAACACATTTACATGACACCAAAATATATTTCAAGATAACACTAAAGATGTGATCCACAGAAATTTAGCTATGAAAAGTGTTGATGGGAAGGTCTGGAAAACTAATCTGTTGGAAGTATTGCCTAGTTTGATGGGATTCACTAGCATATAAATCTGGGATGATACTGCTGAATTTGGAGTTATCCCTCCCATACTGCTGTTAACCTGAGAGACCTCACTGACCTGGCTACCTTGTGGTCAATCCCACAGGCTTTTAGGGATTCCTTTGGCTGATGATTTGGTATATGCTATTAGTGGACAGGAATATCTGCCATTGAATGAAGGTATTTAACTATGAGGGAACCTCAGGTAAGGATTCTGCCTTTATGTGTGTTTTCCAAGTCATGAACTTGGGTGACACAATTGTGTGGGATACCCATCCAAAACTCACTTGCATATTTACTCTGATAGCTCTGCAGAAGTACTGTGGACCAGCATGACTGTCCATAAGAGTGAACAGAAACCTCTAGGAGCAAATTCAAACTTTTTACAAAATCAATGCTGAAAAGAATTCATGTCTGATTGGCTAAAATCACCTGGCAAGAATAGCTGACTATAAGGGGGCCAAAATGTTGTAGACTAGATTAATTAGTATCTGTACAGACAGCAATGTACACCAAAAAATGTGTTTAATTAGCTTGAATCTTCAGCTTTAAGTCACTTACGTAATGTGGAGACTTCTAATCAAGCCTTTTTTGGAAAAAAATACCCTTGTAAAACACGATTTTTTCTCTATCAAAATGATTAAAACCATGGAGACTATTTAGACTGTATCTCCACACCTTTTCCTCAGAAAATCCCCAAATGCTTGACTCTGGGAGTGTTTTTACATAAACCCAAACAGAAAATAACTTTCACAGATTCCATAAGTACTAGAAATTATGATGTCTCTTCCACACCCAAAATAGGACTTCCAGTTTTTCCTGGCACTCCATGAATGGACATCCTGTTAAAAGAAAATTGTATAATAAAATGTTAGCATTTGATTCAGCCCTCACCCTTCCAAAGGCTTCTAAAATATTCTTAGCTCAATATTTTCTTCGCAGGTTAATAGGAGATGATTTGGACATAGTTCAGTTGAAACAGAGCACCACACATCACCAGCCCTTTGACTCAGGGCAGTCTGCACCCTGGAAGGGGACTGAGCACTGGGGAAGTCCAGACATGGGTGCTCATCCTCCCTGCAAAGCAAAGGAGGGCTCTTGTCTGACACCCTCCTGGCTGTCCTTGCCTGCTGTCTTGGGAGATGCTTTTGGGATGCACAGAGCCCATGCATCAGACACATGCCAGCAGTGTCTGGAGGCAACACACACACATCATCTTGCTTGCTGTTTATATTTGAAATGTCTGGGTTGCTAATAATATACTTAAATGAGGTGTCCAATGGCTTCTGGGTGACTAAAAAACATGAGTGAGAAGGTATTTATTTATTTATTTATTCTGCCTCCTGCAGCTCTTTCTCCTAAGAGATACCAGCACTCCAGCAGCAAGGAGAGACCAGGAATTTTGGCAGTAGGCAGGGGTCTCCTTATCTAGGAAAGCAGCAACTTTTTATCAGAAGGAAAAGTTTTGATGCACCAAGCTGGAAGCAGAGTGTGGATGCTCCTTGGTGCAGGGCACCCACAGCTGTGCAGAGTTGTGCCTCTCTCATGCTTTACCCTTGTGTTGCCACTGCTTTTCTGGGAATCATGCCAGCCACTGAGATGTGGGAGCAGGCCAGCTCCTGTAGCCAGCACCAGGAATGACAGGACAGACCTTCAGTCTGCAATGGCACTGCAGCCATTCATACTGCATCCCTCCAAAATGCCTTTCTCCACAAATACCTACCAAAGAGCACTGGATGGCTTGGGATGTTTACAGGCTTGGTTTGCAATTTGTTCCTCCAGGGGTTGAAGTGGTGGGGAGTGGTGGGCTGGGGCAACTTCACACCCTGTTGTCCACCCTAGCACAGAGCCCAGGAGCTGTGGTGGTGACACTGGATGTAGATCAAGAAAAGGACTTCCAGCATCTGATTTATGCTGTACAATGGTTTCATTTTGCATTTCAGTCAGCTTGGACACTGAGGAGAGATGAACAAGAGATTAAGAATCACAGGCTGTCATCACCCTTCTCCTTCCACTGCCATTGCCCCGGTGCAATGCTCCTAGAAAAAGTATCCAGACTACCTTTAGGAGCAGAAACCTCTCTGCTACTGCCATCAGACCTGTTTCTGTGCTACCTCCTACTATCATGATTGCACAAAAATCTGCACTGAACACAGGTGGTGGAAAGAAACACTTGCTCTCAACCACTGCAGCCGCAGATGTCAGTGTGTGGACTACATATTGCCTGGCTCCCTTCCCCATGCATTTCTCATTTGGGTGCTGCACACTTCTCCTCTGCATCCAACATGTCCTGCAAGGGGCTACGAGGGGAAAAGCCCTGAACAAGACAAATTCCCAGACAGCTGCAGAAAGCTGGAGTCATCATCCTGAGAGACTTTTTAATATGTGCAGCAATGTTGGGCAGCACAGTGGATATGAAGTGCCAGCCAACTCTGCCAGCCCTTGTAGCAGCACAAGCGAGGGGCAGCAAACTGTGGCCCAGGGAGGGTGGGCTTCAGCCTGGAAGCCCATCTCCTGTAAACCTGTGTCTTCTGGCTCCTTGACTCTGAGTGATCACTGAACAACACAGCCCCCTCTTTGTTTTGATGGTCTAAATCCCTATAAACAGAGCGCTTGTTCTTTTTTCTTTAACGTCCTTTGTGGTTTCATGAAAATGCCGGATGCTGCAGAAGCTGAAGCATGAAAGGTTCCTCTCTCTATCCTGTCCTCCCTGTCCAGCAACCACACTGAAAGGAAACCACCAAAGAAAGTGCTTGCAAATACCTGAACCGACAGCCCTGGTGATGGCAAGCTCTCCATTTATTCATAGCCCAAGTCGAGCCCGGGCAGCAGCTGTGCAAGTTTCCGAGCTGGCCCTTGCCAGCACTGATGGAGGCTGACCTGAACGGCTCCACTTCGCCACTTTTCTTGCTCATTCCAGCCCTTGGCAGCTTGGTAGGGGCACAGCCATGAGGCAATGTGGGGGGTCATGGCTGCAGCTACCCCAGTCATGAGGCTGGGGAGGAGGAAATCATCATCTTCTCAAAAACATTTCAAAGCCAATGCTGCAAGCAGCTCTGTGGGCGAGAGTTAAAGCTTTTCATCACTGAAACCTTGGGTTCCTGTTTACCAAACATTTGTTCAGTCTTTATGCATTTGAGTGAATGAGGAAATGAACCACAAAGCTGGGCACAAACACCAAAACCCTGCTTAAGTACATAAATCACCCTCGTGCCACTTTCTGTGCCTACTTCAGTCTTGAAAAATGAATCCTTCTCCTTAGATTTGTTGTTTCTCATAGGTTCCTGACACTTCCCGGTTCACCACCCAGCCACTGTGAGCACAGCCTCTGCTTTCCTGGAATCTCTATCACTGCCTCCCACAAACGCAGAGGAGAGTTGCTAGAAAGTGAAGATCTTTCCTCCCTGCCCAGTGCTCCCACTGCCAGTCCCACCCTATGCACAGTACACACTCCCTGGAGCAGTAAAGAGAGAAAGACCTAAATCCTTTCCAGTCTAAAGGCTGGGCTTACTGCCATCCCATCCCAGTCCCACACCCTCTAAATAAGGTCCCAGACCTCAAATTCTCTTTAACTGAAGAGGTGAACCTTTCACCATCCTAGACCTGTTTGTTACACCCAGTTCAATCTCCTTGCTCATCCGTTCCTCCAGCACCTTACTCTCTCCCTCACCAGGAGCAGCCTTTTCAGCCATCCCTTTGTGGTCAGAGCTGAGCAAACCCCCTGAAACCCAGAAAAAGCTCACAGACAACGCCAGATAGGGAAGGGGGGGAACAGATTGTGCAGCTGGTGTAACAGAGAAGCCACTCTGCTCATGCTGCAGTCACCCCAAGCTCAGCTTCTGGACACCACGTGGTGCTGCAAAGCCACAGGGGCACCAGCCCCACTGCAGGCAGGGGAGTTATCTGAGGGCAGCACCTCCATTCCACCTGATACAGCTTCCCCTGCATGTCCAGATGAGAGACAGTTATAAGACAAACAATTCTGGCTATTTTCTCAAGCTGATAGCACACGAGGACAGAGAAAGAACACAGCTGTTCAGCTTCCAGCTGTTCTCAGCCCCAGGAGGTCAGAGCCCCCTCTCAGGGGGTCAGCAGCCTTTCAGCTGTCTCTGACCACTGTTCCCTCACCTTCAAACCCCTTTTGCCTCCTTTTTGTCTCTGCACAGCCTCCTTGCCTCCTGAGAGCACCGCTGGTCTATCTCCCAGACAAGCTCAAGCATCAAAGAAACAAAATATACCCACCAGGTGAGCACAAGGGGCTTGCTGGGGCAGAGGATCATATCCAAGGCAGTGGCAGGTAGGGGAGAGGGATCTTCCAAAGGTTATGACACCCAGCACCCATTTCACCTTCCCACCTGCTTCCCTGAGGCATGGGGGCATTGAAACCCCTTCTGCCTGCAGCACACCTGAGGTTTTCATCCCTCCCTGCTGTGACTTACTCTCCTGTTGAAATTCAGGCTGGGTGATCTGACATGCTTAAAAAAATCAGGATGGGTTTTGATGCTCCTTGAATTCTTCAGAAGACAGTTATGGTTTGGGTAGACATTTCCATTCTTTATTTTCTGCTTTCTCACCCCACAGAGTACTTTGCAAGTCACACCTTCATTTTGCTTAGGAAACGAAGATGCCCAGGACCACCCCACACCGTGCTGTGTGCCTAGAAATACCTGGAGGCTATTCCTAGCTCTCCTTGTCATAATTTATTGCTGTCCTTGGCCCAGGCAGGACTTCTTATCCAGCTTGGCAGAGTACTGCTGTGGTTGCTCACACAGGAGTTCCAGGTCCCCATATCTGCAAGCACTTATCCACCCAGGCTGAAGTGTTTCAGGCCAGTGGTGTGGCTGTGCCCTCCCCAGTCATCTGGAAGAATCACTGGAAGGTATCTGATCTGCATGATCCTACATACCCAACTTCTATCATAGGTTACAAAACTGAAATCCAGAAGGATTTGGTCCAAAGCATTAAGGGAGTCTCTTGCCTCATGCATGAATAAATGCAGTAAAGAGGATGAGATGGTTTGCTGATGAGCACAGTTTGCAAGGTCCATGTCCTTGAACTTTGCACACAAATGTTCCCTTCCATAACAATTTCTTACTGTTTTCTTAATCAGTCTAAAGACTAGGATTAGTTTATGCAAGCCAGGGGCATACTCTGGTCCCATGGCAGGACTTTCTGCTGTCCTGGCCATAAGGGAGCTGCTGCGGTCCAGCCAGTTTCCCAGCTGAGGGAGCCTGGAGAGGAAACCCATACCATTGAACACACCATCTGAGAAGTTTAAGTTGTTACAGAGATCCACAAGCACACAGTTTCCATTGATTTCACTGCAGGTAAGAGGACAAAATGTCTGTAAGTATTTGTATGTGTAACTTACACTAAGTTCCCTGACTGGTGAAGGCCTGGTGCAAGCAGGATAAAACATTCCCTGAAGAGGAGTTAGAGTCTGAATTTAAGGGTAAGGTGAGCAGACAAGAATGGAAAGTGGCAGAAAAAAACAATTTAACAGAGACTCACTGCATACCAAGCAATGGTTTCAACTTGCTGCCCACCTGTTTTATCACTCTGGAGGACTAAGTGACATGTCACAAAAATATTAATACAGCTTTCTCAGCTTTGGCTTTCTTCTTCTGTCTTCATATCTAGCTCAGATCCAGAGTAATTGTCTCTCCCAAACAGCACCCTTGAGAGAGCAAAAGGAGCAGAAACAAATGCAGAGACAAGTATTTAACAATGCAAACACTAGGCCCCTGTGTGTGACACAAACTAGCCAGCCCTGCTGCATGCACATCAAACCTGCATTGCCTCTGCCCTGCCTCAGAGCTGGATTCTTGCACTGCAACTATGTGCTGTGTCCCGCTGGTCGCCAGAGAACAAGAGGGCTTTGCAGCCCTAACTAGCAAATAACAATGATACTTTTTAATAGGGAGCACATTTAAATGCAGCAACCACCCGCAGAGGAAAGCAATACATGCCACATCCTCCCTTTGCAGCACTGGGAGAGGAAAACAGTGGCAGCAATCGATGCACAGAAGTGACAACCCACTGATTCCTCACTGAGTCTGGCTTTGTGGGAAGCATCCCCCACAAGGCAGCTGGCTTGGCTCCACTCTTCATTGCTTGAGCTGGAGTATGACCAAGGCCCAGCATAGCAGCCCAAACCATCTCCCCCAGGCATTATCACAGGCATACTCTAATATTTAAAAACCCTCAGGGCTGTCCACCTCCACTGCTAAGACCTCCCCTTCACTCTGAGCCTGCCTCTGCCATAAGTGCAGTGCCCCAACTCTAGATGGATGGCACTTGGTGGGAGCAAGTGCTACACCACGGACCCTGCAGCTGAAATTTCCCCAGCTCTGCCCACAGGTGTAAATGTAAAAAATAAAAGCTGCATGGCTGACACAGCTAGAATGCATCTCAATTCACACTGAATATTCATTCCCCAACTTTTGCTGAAGGCCTTTAAAAACACGAGTGCTTGCCAGAACAGTCCCTGCCTCCCGTGTTATTTCATTTTAGAAGAGCCTGCCCTGTAGAAGATTAACTTCATGAAGTAGCTAACTAACAGGTCACTTGGCTAAGTAGACCAAACCTGCTGTCCTATAGTCTCCTTCACATTTTCATTAAATCTAAAATCAGTTAATATTATGTAATATAAATGCAGTGGCTTCAGAGGCACTAAGCTGAATGAGAATTTTGAATTAAGAGTACAGAACAACCTGAAACTGTCTTTGCAAAAAAAGCCAAAACTGGAGCACCCAAGGGCTCCGTCTGGCCTCGTAGAGGCATGGCATTTCCATGAAATGGCTGTGAGCTGAATTAGTACTCTGGGTATTAATATTCAAAGCAGGGCATCACATATGGCTTATGAAACACCTCTTTATGTGGATTAAAGACCTGTTCTCAAGGCAGTGAGCTTCCCACTCCAACTGGAGCCACTAGGCTCCAAATTCATTACCATAGCACACTTACCGGATAAAAAAAATTGGAAGACTTCCCTTTCTATTAGCCTCCCTCTCTAACTACTAAGATTCAGCCTCATACCTGACTTGACTAATGATGAGTCCCAAGAGAGTGAACCCAGACTTCAGAGCAGTACAGTGACTTTGAGTAACCTCTGGCTCAAGGTGAGAAGCTCTTGTGGGATTAGTCCAAGTCACAACCAGGTGGAAATATTAATGGCCATCATTACAGGAGCCATGGAGGGGTTTTCCTCCACCAGTAAGTACAGCAGGCTCTTTCCAAAAACCATGTCAGCTGATCTGGTTTGTACTCTTTGCTTCAGTTTACTCACACAGGCTGCTGCACGGTCCCCAGGCACATTCTACTGACCAGAACAACATGCGACAATCCCACTGGCATCATTAGAACTCAAATGGAATTGTAGACATTATAGACTTAATTACACTTAGAGAAAAACCCTAATGCAGGACAATGAAACCCTCTGTGGATTTTTTCTATGTAGTTCAATGAAAGATTTTTGTTTCTGGTCAAATAGATGTTGTTAAATCTATCTACCTACCTATCTATATATATATATATATATATGGATGTGTGTATATATATATACACACACACACACAGACATATATAGCACACACACGTACACAAATCTGATTTGGTATCAGTTTTCTTGCAGCGAAGCATCATCTCACACTGCAGTGCAAGATCTTCTGCCCATGTTCTGTTACTGAAAAGTGAACACCTCCTGGACAAGAAGAGCGGATTTGTCACTGTGGCATCACTTGATATGTAAGAAGTGACACAGAGCACCTGTTGGGTTTATTTGCCCAGCATGTGGATCCTCCAATTGCTAGCTCTGCTAAGTGCTCCAGAAGAAAAGCACAGGTTTGGGTTTGTTCCAGTGTATCTGTCCCTATTTTCAGAAAACATTTCCCTAAGTAGGCCAAAAATGTCTCTTAAATCTTGAGCTTTAAAGGATACATTTGTAAGTCAACAAACACATGAATAGGGTGACCAGCTGTTCTACTTTTGGAGGTACTGTCCTAGTTCTCAGAAGCCAATCTGCACTGCACCTCCCATAGAGGAGAGAGGCCAAGTGTCCTACTTTCTGTTCTTGGTGGCCTATTTGTCCTGCCATGAGAAAGTAAGGTGTGTGACGGCACACATGAGAACAGAAAAAATCCTCCCCTCTATATGCCCACACAGAAAGCCAACAGAGATGCAAAAAGACCAGACCACTTCCAAGTTATGTCTCAAAGTCCTGCTGTTTCAGCTCAGACTCCTGTCTTGCAGCAATGTCAAGGTACAGCGGATGCTATTAAAAACTGGTTTCCCTGTCCTCTAATGTCACTTCCACTCTGAAGACTCACCTTGTTAACACATGCAGTTCACTGCTCTGTCTCAGCTAGTGAGAGCATATTATCACTTAGCTCTTATTCATCAAGACAACTACATTTACACATTGCTATGCCTGTTCACTAGGGCAGCAAGGGACACTCTTGAAGCTCCTTTTAACTCTATTAAGCATGCATTTACACTTAAGCATGACTGTAAGTGCTTGGCTAGACTAATGCCATGATGAGAAAACATCAGATGGCTAAGCTTTGAACTGAAAATATTTTTTACTATAAACTCCAGGAAAAAAGAAACAACTTATAATACAAATATTTTTTTTCTGGAAATGCTTGACCAGCACGAAAGTAATATACTAAGTATCCCACTCCTCAGCAGTGCTAGTAGCAGGCTGCTGTGAAAATCCAGGCTTCAGCAAGGTAGTGGATGAATACAGCAACTTTCTGCATAGTCTCAACTCAGCTTTAGCCAAACAATGTGCACTGAATCCCTAAATTAGAGAGGAAAGAGGTAAAATTAGAGAGCAAGGGTAAAATTAGAGAGCATCCCTAAATTAGAACCACCACCCACTTTTTCTCCTGCAGCGTTTACTGTCTGTCTCAATCGTCTTCTGCTCCTCAATAAGGCAACCTAGGTAAGAGGCATGGAGGAGCTCCATGTTTGCTTAAAAAACTGTAACACCAGATCCGCTCTGTCAGTCACACAGACAGCAGGAGGTGGAGAGGAGGTGAGACCATCCGTGCGCTTCGTCCTTCAAACATCCACAGACATCAACAAAAGCTGTATTCATGAGTAAGAACAGAACTTGAGCTTCTGAGGTTGTATTCAGCCTCCCAGAACTAGTTATCTCTGCTAGCAGGGTTTCATATGCACACAAATACCTCTTTCTCTGGGTATCCATCTTGTACAGGCCTTTTTAGAATCTTCTCAAGTTCAAATCCTGTATGGCAGAGTTGTCTGGTCTTTTGTGGGTTACATCTCAGTAGAGAGAGAAAGCTAACCTGGCAGATCAGATCTGCTGTTTCACACCCTCATTTTCACACCTCTCCATTCACAAGCTGCTTTGCATTTCTCTTTACTCTGCAGTTTCAAACTTGGTAAACTTTGATCAGAAGTTTGATAATAGGGTGTCTGGGATTTGGGGGCAGAAAAAAGAACCTCCCCTCTCTCTTCAAAGCATCTATCCATCAATTTCAGTGACTGGTTTTTATAAAAATGGGTAACACAGTTTCAGAGAAGATGTAGCGCCTTCTTTGTTTTGACATTTTGGTTTTAGTTAAAGCATAATCAAACTTCTTAAAAATAAGGGGTTTGAAAACACTTCCTTACTGCTTACAATTTTGGGGAAAAAAATCCAACAACATTCCTGCATTTGCTTCTGAAAGCAGATGTCACTTGTCCTACACTTTCTGTACAGACAATAACAGTGGGCTTATCCATCTTATTTTAGCCGTGAATAGCTGAGAATTGAAAAACCAACATCTGAAACTGGGTGAGCTTCTGGCGCTCCCTCCATATGACAGCTTTAACAAGACTCCCACCCCCAGTGAGTCACTAACTCTCTCTACAAACCCGGACGCGTGAGTATGCGTTGTGCACAGAACCCTCCGGCAGGGAGAAGTTTTCACCTGGTGTTGTCTGACACTGCCTCTGACTCTGCCACATCCCAGCTGCGGTCTGCAGCACATCTGCAGGTTCCCCAAAGCGTCTGCTGGGACTCCTGCTAAAGTGCCTTTGCATTTCCCGGTAACTTGGGATTTCCTTGAACATGAAGGACACTTGGAAAGCAGCAAGTGAGCACCATTTAGCACTGTCAGAGGGGCAGGAAGGCTGTGATGAGGGTCAGTTAGTCCAATTCTTTTTAGAGTCCCCTGCCTCTGGGGGAATGGTGCAGTTAATCCGCTTTTATGATTAAGCAGCAGTTATTAACCAGCAGACACATTCAGTGGCTAAGGGTGGGAGACTTTCAGAGCCCTGGATCATATGGTAAGAAAAAGGTGTCCCCAGAAATTCAGACTTTGCAGCAAAATGTTGTCTTTTGTGAAAAAGGACACTTGATATCATCAGGAAAAGAAGGTCACACACCCCCCCCCCACACCCCCTTCTTGGATTATCAGCTGAGGCAGGAATGCTATACGCTTCCAAAGGTGAGGTGCTGCCAAAGTGTGGGTGACAGGCAGGAGGGGAGGGATGTGGTGGAGCCAAGCCAAAAGCGGCGGCAGGGCCCCTCGGGGCAGCTGAGAGATAGGGGCCTCACCCAGCCCAGCCTCAGCAGGGCGGCTGGCACTGCCAGGGAGACTGGCTCTGCCTGCCCTCACGCTGTCAGGACGAGCCCCGCAGAGCATGGCTATTATTTGCTTTAAAGAATGCATTTTTGGCACCCAGTGTACAGTATGTTGCTGTTGCCCTCGTGACAACTCCACAATCTCTTCTTTCCCTTCCAGTGTTATTGTCCCAGTTTCCAAGGAGCAGACAAAAAGGATTTACTCTTCTGGAGTGGGATAATACCTCATCAGGAAAGAAATGAGCAGAGACAGACTCGGGAAATTCTTCACTTGTCTATTTTTATTTACAGCGGAGTTCCTGTTATTACCTTGAACAAAAATAGCACAACAGCAAGGCTGCAGCCCAGTTTCCTTTGCCTTTCTGCAAGAGCCCGTCAACACCAGCCCTTGGCCACAGCCCCCACTGGACTGCCCCAGCCACGGCCCCCTGCCACTGCCTCTCCTCATGGCCACCACCACCCTCAAGGACAGGCACCAGCAGGAGCCCCGCACCTCGCATGTGGGCCTGGTGGCACATCACTCTGAGCAGGCTTGGCCCAAACAGCACTTACAGCTCCCAGCAAGTCTTGTCTGCACCTCAGGGTCCTGAGACAGCCTGGAAGCAGCCATCCAGCATCGGTGCTGATGGCAGGGAGAAGATCCCAAGAGTGCACACTGCTCCCGTGATTTCCCCTCCAGGGTGTTATGAGGTAAACAAGCCGGGTTTAATATCCACCAGCAGAAGCAAACAGGTGGTGATACCCTCGTCAAAAAGTAACACGGTACTGAAGTACTGCTGAAAGATGACACCAAGAGTGGCAGAGAAGTGGTATTACCTGCACGGGTAACAGCCTCCATGGTGGGAGGCTCTCAGGTTTCTGGCAAGGTTACACAGTGATGCAAAGGGAGAGAAAGTTACAGCACCTCAGTTATCAACAGATACCATCTTTTCTATCAGGCAAAGTCATAGGCTGTTTTTAAAACCTTCTTCTTTAAAAAACAGTTGTCAGTTTTCACAGCAAACTTGAGTTTTGGACATCATTTTCAAATCCATCATGTTTTATCTTCAGAAAAAAAGGCAAGATCTGCCTTTTACAAAGCCAAGGGAGCTGCCAGATGCTTCTCACTTCCTCCCCAGCAAGGATGTACACATAGGGCAAAATTTTCAAAGCACCTCCAGGAATTAAGCACCCATCTCCCCATCTCCTGGTGACCGTCAATGGGACAAATGCACCCAACTCCCTCAAGCTCTTCTGGAAATCTCATCCTTTGATGTAATTTCAAAGGCTTCAAAGCTAAAGTTTGTCTCTTTGAGGCAGGGAGAGGAGGAGTGTGGAAGCATTAAAGCAATTCATCTTAAAGCCCTTTCCCTAGTTCTGCCAGGGTGCAGAGCATCACCAGGGATATCACATGGGATAGCTAAAGGCAGAAACTTTCCCTGGCTGACCCTGCAGCAGAGATGCCCATGACTTCCCTCTCCTAGGTGATGGAGCAAGTGCCTTCACCTGGGGTTTGAAGGGCTTGCAGCAAAGGAGTGACATCTCATAACCAAGGAGGCCAAAGTGCTCAACAGCCTGAATGCCCATGTCCCTCATGCTCATCCTGCCTTATGGCCAGGCCGTGGAGGCACAAGCAGCATGTGTGCCTTGCTTGTGGTAGGAGGCAGGACCTGCTTCACCTGGCTTTGCTTCAAGCACAAGTCCTTTCTTCCCTGCACATTTCCCCACCTTTCCCACATCTGTTTTCCTTGACACCAACCAGAAAACCCTCTTTGAAACATTTTGGCCTCTGAAATAAGAAGTTGCTGCTACAAGCTTTATGAAAATATGCAGCTGAACAGGGTCTCTACAAATTCTCCTTCAAAGGGAAAAATTATTATGCATTACTGAGCATCAGAGAATTCAGTCTTCAGCTTGTGGCCTGCTCCTATATGGAGTTGCTGGGTTTGAATACATGCAAACTGTAAAGTTTTTTCCTGTGATTATGGTATCCATAGCACTGCTGGTCTGAGTAGATTCTCCAAGTGCTTGTTTTCTTCAGTACTATGAGAGTTCACTCAGTTGGCCCTCAGCACTGTAAGCACCATATAAATCCACAGAAAAAAAAGGAACCTCTTAAATGGTTCCACTACTCATTGAAACAGACCAGGACACAAAATAAATGAAAAGTTGTGTATTGTGATTTGCCCAGGGAGTGGAGAGACAGAGGGTTGGGGTGTTCCCTTGTCAATTCGTGATAGGCTGAACTAGAACATCACCACACTCTCTCCTTTTCTCTCATTAGAAATAGTTCCCAGTTGTTATTTGCTTTAATTTGGGCAGCAGATCAGTTTCCCTGTCATGCACAGTGCTTCATCCTTGCCAAACTGGGAGGCTGCACCCAAAGGGAGAGCCCTGCTCAGGAGAGGTGGCGGCTGCAGGCACCTGGAGTTCATACTCCAACCTCCCATCCCACTCCTCACAGTGATGTCATTTTCACAAAGTGCGCAGTAGGCGCCTATTTCTGTTTCCATTGCAGTATTGCCACCAGCCACGATAAGGATGATTTATTTTGATTACAATACCCAGGCACTCCAGTCAAACAGACAGCCCCCTGCGTGCCAGATACAGGGCAAAACAAGAAATGCTGAAGGTCACCTCCTCCCCGGTGAACTTGCTGTCTGGGAGAGAGCCTGTGCGAATACCTTAGCAATGTAAATACCATCCTACGGCTCACTAATGACCTCGATGAATCAAGAGGAGGCCCTTGTTTACCTTATGAAAACTTCCTGAAATAGCACAGCAAACAGAAACATTGCCTGTGCCTCCGGGGTCCGTAAGCACTTTGCCGTCCCTACGGGTCCCACCTCTGGAGAGGGACAGCAAGGAGAAGCCCTCGGAGGCAGCTTTGCTGTGTTGCTTGCCCCTGCAAGCCCCTGCTCCCTGTATGGTGCTCCAGCTGTTCCATCCTTCCTCTACCAGCAACACAGCTTTCACACTTCCCCAGGGTCAAGAGAGGGAGGATAAAAGCCTGTTTAAGGAAACAGGGATTAGCCAGCGCTGCTGCTTGCTCCACTGTGCTTTGCCGGCCCTCACAGAGCACATCCACCAGAGGTGCCACAGCTCCCACCGCCCCGTGGCAGAGATGCTGTGCATCCCCGCCCCGTGCAGGGATGTGTGCTTCCCTGAGCTGCTGTGGGCTGCTGCCCTGCAGCTGTGCCTTACAAAATGTCTGCTTGGCCTAGAAATCACACTGAAGCCACTGGAAGGGCTCACATCACCTGACTGGGCTCACGCCTTCGGGAGCGAGTGGGGAGGCGGGAGAAGGGAGCAAGGGGCTAAGGGATATGAATGGGTATATTGTTTCTGCCTCCCTGCCTGCAGTTTTATGAAGTGCAACATCTTTCACAAGATACTAGAGCTGGTTGACATTTCTCAGTCAACACCAAAAAAAAACCCAAAAAAACCCCCAAAAAAACCAGCCAAAAGTTGCTTTCAGAAAAATCTTCTGATTTGAATAAAAAGATGCCAACTTTATATAATTTTTTTTCTGTTTTCACAGAAAATTACCTTTTTTTTTTTACTCTTTCTTATTCCTCTTCATTCCTTCAGCTCAAAAAGAAAAACCCCAAAAAATGGGAGAGCTAATCTATCATAGAGCAATAGGTTTTGGATTAATGTTGACAATCATTCAACGATATTTTCCTCAGCAGGACTTTTTGTGAAAATCCTGAGTGACTTTCAAGCCCTTCAAGCAACACCGAAAAAAAACAGAAAACAGGTCTCAATTCTTAGAGAGCCCTATAATCAAACTGGGGATGTGGACTCAAAGGTTGCCAAAGCCTGGGTAGGGTTGATTTGGGTCTTTCTCTAGCGCTAGCTGTACCCAGCGATGACGTGGACAGAGCTCGCCTAGGCAGGAGGGGAACACACCCCAAGCCACAGCCCGATGGGAGGAGGGCAGGGCAGCAGCTCCAGGCTATGGTGACACAGGGACTCTTGAGAGGAGGTGGCGGCAGAGGAAAGATGTTTCAGGCCGCAGAGGCAGTGAAGGGACCCCAAGGAATGAGCGGGTACAAGTGTGGGGAGAAAGTGCCCAGTGCTGTAGCCTCACACTCCTGCGTGGCAGCATCCTGGGGGTCAGTCCATGGCACTGCTGGACCCTGGCCCCTGGCTCACGGGGGGACCAGCAGCACCAGTGTGGGTGAGGGGAACTTGTAGGCAGCACCAGCAAGAGCATGAAAGGCACGGCTGAAAATCTCGGCATGGTAGCACTGAGTCAGTACCACTCCCTGACCAAAATCCTTGCTTAGGCAGCTGTTCCCAGGGCTGCAAAAACAAAAGGCATGAGATGAGAAGGAGGCCCAGGAAAAAATAAGCTACAGCTATAGAGTGTGACTATCATAACCAGCTAATTTAAAGAGCTTAACACAATACTTCTTGTGGGCATCGTAATGGCACGCTGGCTGCATCCATTATGTATGGAAACAGAAATTTGCTGATTCAGCTGTGAGGGCTTTTGAAGTGATGGCAGCTGAATTTGCACTGAGACTTCATCTGTCAATTCATCTTTTTAACTGAACAGGCATGTTTTTAACAAGCTGACGCTTCTTGAGCCTGACAAATGGTTTCTAAGACATCCCTTCTCTTTCAACTGTTTGTCACTCACTCATGTTCCTTCAGGTACAGGCATTTTTTTTCCTTTCACAGCAGAGCACTTCCTCTTCCTCTCCAGCCCATCTGCCTGTGCAGCATCACACTGCAGAAACTCTTATGCAGCACCCGAAGAAAAGAAAACAGCTGGGGAAAGGTTACCATGTCACATGCCCTCCTCCACAGATGCTATAAGCTGATATGTTCCGCTCTCAGTATCCGGGGTAATGAGGGCAAAGAAAGAAAAGCAAAACTAATAATACAAAATACATGTAAGTAGGGCCTCAGGAATGAATACTTTAATACCTTTACCTTTGAAAAAACAAGTTTAAGATGCAGCATGAGGTTATAAATAAAAAGAAAAAAACATTGTGCATTATACTTTATAATGGCTCTGAAAGACTTCTGCATTTTTTAAACATGGCACATCTAATCTGCAGCTCAGATAATGCACCCACAGATAATCAAGAGTTGACTGTAAAAAAATCTTTTTTTGAATGACAGCTTGAAAAGTTCATGCACATTTCTCATGACAAATCCCCTAATTATCATTTCCATCAATAGACTGCTAACATATATTCCAGGCACTACAGGCAGCAGAAAAAAACCCAAGTGGGAAGCACCAGAGATTTATCGTTCAGATTATAAAGAGCCCAAATTTCAAGCAGAGATGCAAAAGGCCAGCAGTCAGCTCAGACGAGGATGGAATTTCTACCTACACACCAAGACTGCCTACTGGTGTCTGTGTTATATGTCATGATAACAGAGAGTTTGTACAAGTGGCCCTCAAACTCAAGCTTCATGGCTTAAGCTGAGCTCTAATTAGCAACAGGCAGGGAAGGGGAGGGCCAGTAAGGCAGAGCCTGTCTGGGGTGCTCACGCTCCCTCCACAGCTCACCAACCAGCATGGAAGACAAAACCTGCCCCAAGGTCTCCCCACCAATGCTTGTGTGCCTAATAAGATGTGTGAACATAGCCATAAAATAAAGCGCATTTTTCACCACCACCCCACAATGAGAAGCCCACCGAATGTGCTGTGTATAGGTAAGGCTGTTGGCAACTTCCCTTCAGAGGTGGAGCTTTACAAGGTAGAGAGTTTGTATTTCAGGAGTGCATGGCCCAGACAATCATTAACACAGAGCCAGTCATGAAATTTAGATCTAGACCTGACAAAGTCTTCAAGTACATCCATATTTAAGCCTGTGTTGCAATATTGGGTTTGGTTCTGCCCATCATGAAAATAATTACCTCCAGCACAGTGTTTTCCCTCACACTGGATTTCCATCTCTACCATAAGCAAATTTTGTTAATTTGGATGTGGACCAGTCAGAGTGCACACTTCATGAAAGGATGGAGAGGCCAGTTCAGACTTCTGGCTGAGGAAAAGGAAACCATCACCCATAGCCCTTGCTGCATCTTTGTGTGCTATTGCTTCTTCCAGCTTGCCTGCAACAAGCAGTAGGAAAGCCCACCAGGACTTCCCAAGGCAATTTCCTCATGGTAGAAAACCACAGTTTGAATACCCATTCCCAGACAAACCAGAGCACATCTCCAAGCACCCATGGGTGGTCAGAGGCAGGGGCTCAGGAAGATCTCCCCAAGTGCCACAGCCTAAGCTCATCACTAGCCAAATACTGGTGACTCGCTGGAGCTGAAGCCCTGAGTGCCAGGGTCTGCCTGTGGGTCACCCTTCACTGTGAGGGTGACTGCTCACAGGAACAGTCTGACCAGAGATGTGGGGGCTTTCCCTCATTGGAGATGGTCAAGAGCCAGCAGGATGCAATCCTGTGCAATGTGCTGTAGGAAGACCCTGCTCAAGCAAGAAGGTTGTACCAGATGACCCCACTGGTGGTCCCTTCCAACTCATTCTGTGATTCTGGGATCCATGGCAGCCAAATGCCAGTCAAGGGTATGCAGGAGGAGAGCCCTGTGGATTCACAGAGCACAGGCAGAGATCAGCCAACAAAGCTTTGGGAGGACACAGAGGAGTTGGACTATGGAGATGCTAAAAAGTGCTATTTTCATCTCTTCATTTCATAACAGGGGCTCAAGCCTGAGGACAGCATCTTCCCTCCACTCTGAGTTGCAGAGACCACTTTCAGCGGTCTGTGTGATACTACTGCACAGGCAGGGTGGTTTTTCAGCTCCTGCAGGCTGAACTTTCAGCTAGAAGACAGTAACACAGCAAAAGAGTGTGTAACTAAGGCTCTGAGGGCTCCCAGAAGTTTCTTCCATGCAGAGTGCATGATAGCTCGCCAGTCTGGTCCAGCCTCACAGGCCACAGGATCCAGAAAGGCAAACAATGATTTGGAAGCAAAATATTTACCTAGCAGAGCAGGGTAAAGTGCAGCAAACTTTATGAAATCCAGTACTAAACTCCATATGCAGATCTCATATACCTGGAAAGCCCTTTGGCTATCTCATGACAGAGAAAATCTTGAAGTGGGGGGATCTTCTAACCAAGTACCAGTGTGATTTTGTCACTGGCAGCCACTGGGTCAAAAGGAACACACTGCTTCTCGCAGTGACCCGTTTACTTTTTCTATTCATGGCTGTGCTTTTCTCATTTAGGAGATCAGTTTGCTTTTGCCAGATGGAGTCAAAGTCACCACTGTGAATCCAGCTTTTTTTTCCTTGTTTCTTGGAAAGCACCAGTCAGTACCATGTCAAGAAAAACAAACAGAGAGGTTTGCTTAGGATCTATTTAAAGCAATGCATCGGTGGTAGCTTCAATATAACCCCGGGGCCAGCACTGATGTTTGTGACAAAACTGGGGCTACTGCACATGAGGAGGGTTGGATCATTGCAAAGCTGTTGCAGACAACATCCCACCTTGTACCCAAAGAGGTCAGAGCCATGCACAATGCATGTGAGAGTTCCTCTCCAGCATTTCCACTATCCCACACTGGCCATGTAGGAAAAGTCCTGGAGCTCAGCCACTGCAAGCTGACATAAGGTCCTGAAATGTACCAGACACGCTGAGTGATTCGAGAGGAGGATCCGAGTTTTCTGTCCCTGCCAGCAGACCTTGAAAGGTGGAAGATTGCTCCAACCCAGGAGAAAGTCTGTGCCTAGCAGGGGGGTGACATGGCAGCATGCTTGCCACCACCTCCTCCTGCACCCCACCTTGGCACCAGGG
The DNA here is from genome assembly GCA_013400915.1 of Pardalotus punctatus. Classification (NCBI taxonomy): domain Eukaryota; kingdom Metazoa; phylum Chordata; class Aves; order Passeriformes; family Pardalotidae; genus Pardalotus; species Pardalotus punctatus. The sequence continues at coordinate 1,342,565 of VZTX01026248.1, read as the reverse complement.
GTCAGAAACTCTCTGGAGGGGGAGTGGTGGGGCAGACCAAAGGCTGCAGAAGGTCCCATCCCAACAAGGTGTTTCCTGCTGGAAAGCGCAGGCACAAGCACCCTATGCTGCTAGGAATCCTACGCCACACACACACTCAGCCCAGGGAAAGGGCTAATAACACATCCCTACCTCGCCAGAGCATCATGAGGCTAATTTCATTAGCGTCCATAAAACACTCTGACGCTGTCCGTGTGGAGCACAAAGCGTTATTAAACAGCCATGCAGAGCAAAGCCAATAGTGCTTCGCTTTTGTTTATGGAAGGTATTCTGCTGATACTATACCCTTGGGAAATGGTAACAGCTATGGTTACAACAGGGGATTTACTACCACCTCAGCTCGCTGCAGCAATACTGACCATACCTCTAAAAGCAATATCAGAAATGTCTGGTCCACAGGGAATCTCACTCTGTCCCACTTACAAGCATGCCAATGCTTGCCTTTTGCTTCTGCAGCTCATTTCTGTAAAAGACACATTCATAACTCCGAGCTCCTTACCAGTGAACCTAATCCAGCAAGTATCCAAGACATTCAGGAAAAGAGACTTTCATAGCATTGGAATTTTTCCATGCCAGCACTTTTTCATCCTAAGATAAATGGCTTTTACTTACAAGGCTAAAGGCTCTATTCTTTTCAAAATACTTCTCAGCTTCAAAGCGGCAATGGAAATTGGCCATGCACCTGGCCAGCTGATCCAGCCTGGAGTCAACGAAACAGCAAAAGGCATCTTTCTTCCCTGCAGCACCAAGCAGTGCTGTGCAGTGGACAAGCAGACTGGAGGGCTGATATAAATAGGCTAACACTTAATTAATCAGAGGGTATTTAAGCAGGGCCTGGTCAGCATAGCATGCTGAATTTCCAAACTGGGGGCTGGTGCCTGGGATGCACCTGCTGTGTTGGATGCCGGGTCTTAGAAAAGCCTTCTCTGGAACGATTGCTTTAGACACCCAACTGCTGCAGTGGGGCAAAGCCTCCCTGAGCCCTGTCGTCTATCCAGTTTCCCAGAGCAGGCACTGAAGGACAGAACTCTGTAACAACTTGGGAACAGGCCAGACTTGAAAACAGCTACACCAAACTCCTCCACTCACAGATTGCCTCACATGCTCAGGAGTGAGCGCTCCTGCAGACACTAGATGGAAGAAGATTTTGGTTTTTATCATAGGGGTGAACAAAGGCTCCAGCTGATGAGACATGTTTGTCTTTCTCACAAGACAAGTGTAGCAAACACCTTGCTGAAAGCAGCCTTGACCAAATTGCTCCCAGCCTTGGACAGCAGAGAAAAGTATGGAGGAGGAGGAAGAGGGGAGGAAGCACACTACTGGGGGAGCTGCGCGCTGTACATAGAAATCTCATGTTTGCATTCAAGGCAACTTGTCTGAAGTCCAACCAAGAGCAGCTCCCAGTTCTCTGCAGGGCTTGGGGAGTGCCCAGCCAGAGATGTCCAGAAAGTCCCAGGAGATCTTGGAGCTATCTGTGCCTTCCTCCAAAACCCTTCCCTCTGCAGCTGCCTGATGCTGGGACCACCCACTTGTCCCCACCTTGCCCTCTGTCCCCAGCAAGTCTCTCCTGGCCAAGCTCCTGCCTCAGCCACCCCACGGCTCCTGGCTCTCCAGTGCTGAGACCATCTGCAGGAGGTTGCACAATGCTTGGCCACATTCAGCTTGACCCGAGCAGGGGCTGTTGCTCTCGCTTTCAAGAGCCACAGCCATAAAAAGAGACGGAATTTGCTGGCCAAGGAGAAGCCAGGGCAAGCTGATGCAGTGCAGGCTCCTGAGGTCAGTGGCTGCAGCCTTGTGCTGGGGGAGGACATGCAATGCCTAATGTGGAAATGTTTGTGTTTGGAGCAATATATAGTTACACTTAGCCCCTAGCAGCTGCAGAGGCTGTTTACTGTAGTGCACAGACCTCGGCCTATTAGCTGAAGGCCTGACAGTGACCAGATGTGGAGAGGAGCGGCTGCGGAGCCTGCAGCCGTATTTATCTCTCTGCCAAGATCCCAACAATGTCTTGCCTAATAAGTCTGGCACAGAAATAATCATTTAAAGAGCTAAAAAACACAACATCCACAGCCCATCTTTACAGCCAGAAGGGGAGTTTTGTGAGGCTTACAGTCTAATCTTTCACCGTCCCAAGTGCTTCCCTCCTACTTCACAAACAGTGGGTGATTTATTTCCCAAATGGCGGGACTCAAGCCTCCTCCATGCAATCACTCAACAGGGAGGCTGCACCTCTGCAGCCAAACTTGGCCACTTGCAGCAGCTGCACAAAAGGAGCAGAAGCTGCCACCCCCCATCTGCAGAGCCAACAGGCTCTTCTGGGGGTGGGGGGAGGTGCTGAAGTTTCCAGGGCTTTGCCCCTCACCCCACATCGCTGCTGCCCGGGGCAGGCAGCCCTAACCCCGCTGCTGACCCGCAGGGTACACACGCCTGCCAGCCTGCACGCGTGTCGGGCAGGGGGAAGAACAGGCTGTACTGTCACCTACTGTCACCGTGTGTGTCCCAGCAACACCCAGTGCTCCGCAGATTAGCCTTAATTTGCTAAATTAAAAAAAAAATTGAACAAAACAAAGCAACACATTAGGTGCGTTCTAAAGACCCGGAGAATTTTATCTTTGCTGGTAGAAGGACTGGATGTTGGATCAACATCAACACCGAGAAACATAAGTTGCACTCCACTGATTCACGCAGTTTATGACCTTGGCTGGCAGATAAGCCCACATAGTATGATTTTCTGTGTTTTGCAGGCTGCAGGTACCAGGTGTCGTTGAAGGTCAGCATTGAGGAAAAGGCTCTCCCAGAGTCAGGAGAAAGTTACAGAGAACAATTTTTATGCAACATAAGCTTGTAGATGATTAACAATTTTCTTTCAGTTAACCGAGAAGTTAATAGTTATTCAAAGCACTCCATTGTAATGGGAGTGGAGATGGGGAGATGTACTACATTAACCTTTAATCTTGGACTGTGCAATAAAAATTAAAATGGAATATGGCACATAAGTATGATTAATTCTGCTTGCAAAGGGAGAGGGTGTCAGTGTATGCTTTGCGCAGGAGTGTTTCCTTCTAACAGCAGGGTGCCCTGATACAGGTGAGGATGTGCCACAGGAAGGCGGCACTCAATGTTCAGTCCTGTGTTTTCTGCTTTTTTTCAAGCTCAAAAATCCATCTTATTTCAAAATCCACCTTGTTAACTCTGCACCTTCAAAAAATCTCTAAACTTTAGGAAGTAGGTGGACTTTTTTTTCTTTGTGAAGGGCAGAAGGGAAAAAGAAGGGCAGAACTTGGCAATGTGAAACCATGGAAGAAGGCTATCATTAGCAAAACATCTGCTAGCCTGCCCCTGCTGCAGTGCACAGCACCAGCAGGGGCAGAAGGATGGAGGATTCCCTAAAAAGCTATTTCTTTCTGAAGCCCCCCTTGCCCTGCCCTGGCTGCCACTCTAATGGGCAGCCATGGGCAGAGCTTGGCACTAAGGACAGCCAGTGGGGTTCCCCTGCCCAGGGCTTGCCAGTGCCTCCCAGCCCCAGCCTATGCCAGAGCCACTTTTCCTAAGCACTGCAGTCCTGCTGATACACACAGGACCATTGCCACATGCACAGAGACTTGCTGAAGTCAATGACACTGAGTTTATTTTCTATTTGCAAGCTCAGGGGCAAATCTTTGGAGAGAAAGAAGAGCATGGGAGACAGGCCCAAGAGGCAAACTATGTTCACGGTATTCCCCAGCTTAGCCATATTTGGCTCTGGGATTTGGTGGGGTTTTTCAAAAGTGTTGCAAAATCTGGGTCTGTATTTGTCTTTCCCCTTTTGTCCTTCCTACTCTCCTGAGCGTGCCAAAAGTCCCTTGCCTGATGTCATTGATGGGTTTGACCTGGGCCACTTGCAGCCAGCACAAGGTCTGAGGGACTGGGTTTACGAGGCTGAATCAGAAATGTTTTCAAGGCAAATTCCTCCCACAGTTCAGACACACCTGAGTGAGCCTGCCCACTCTCTTTCCCGAGGAGCTGGCACTTCCTGTCCCAGCCAGAAGTGGAAGTGTTAAGCTAGAGTAAGTGGCTGGTTGCTTTTACGAGTATTTTCTCAGCTATGGGTGTTTCTGTGAATCACATTGAATCTCCAGCTGTCTATAAGTCAACATGCATTTCCCAGCACTTTCTGCATTCATTCAACAGCCATGCCAATATAATGTGTGCATTAAGAGAAAAATCAGCCAGCTAAAGAGAAGGCACTGGAAGCAGCTCTGCAGGCTGAAGTGCACTGGTTTCCCTGACAGCCAAGAGGAGCCACACACCAGCACACCCCTGGCCCCCTTATGAGCCCAGTCTGCCCCTCCTCCTGAAAGCCTGCAGCAAGCCAGGCCTGGCAGGAGCAGGCATGGTAGCCAGAGAGCAGGGAGGAGAGGTGGCTATTCCCCTTGTCAGTCCATTGCACACACACAGCCTGCCAGCTCACAGGCAAAGGGGAATCCAAATGCCTCCATGGTGTGCCTGCAGGTCCCCACACCACACTCTGCCCACCTTGTGTGCAGGGGTCCTCCATGGGGAGGATGCAAGGATCCAGGCTTTTCCCTGCTCTCTCTGCCCAGGGGTTGTTTACTCCCTTCTTCCTCCATAGTCAGTGCTCAGCAGTTTCAAGACAGTGTCTGCTCTTGTGCCTTCCTTCCTTCCTGACACCAAGCTGTGTTTTGGTTTCAACAAGCCCCAGTGGTGCTGAGCCCCTGTGACCACAGGGCAGGCAGCGCTCAGCTGAGCTCGAAGGGAACACAGAAGCCTGTGGTGCTTGCAGGCAGCACAAACAAGGCCTTCTGCTTCCACAGCCCATGCCCAGCAGCTCTGATGGGCATCTCCTCGAGGTCTCTCAGTCCCAGTCACCCTGCAGACACCCAGAATGGATCAGCATATAGCAGGCAGGGCAGGCAGGAGGGCACATCTCATTCAGAAGTAAGACAGGTCACACAAAGCCTGCGTCAGCCCAGGCTGAGAAAACACCACATGTTCAATGTATTTGCCTTTGAGAAATGGGGTTAAGAAAGAATGAAGTCATAAACATAAGGATATACATAATGGCATATCTATAATGGCTCTGTAATTGCTGGGCTTTTGTGCACAGTTAATCTACAACCTGGCTAACCTGCCTCAAGGTAATCAAGAGGCAGTGACAAATGTGTGCCATCCTCCCACCTCCACACAAGCCTCTGCCTCCAAACATTATAAAGAAAGTTATAAAGACAGAGTTACCTGCCAGTAACTCATCCTGAGGCCAGCAGGATGAGGCATTTTATATTTTCCAGGGCCAAGGTGCATCCTGATACCAGGAGTTGCATCACTACTGGGTGAAGCTGAGCCAACAACACCGCACAGAGCCACACTGCATAGGACACAGCACCCAGGGAGAGGGAGACCTTGTGCTATCACTTAGCTCAACTGTGGGACCAAATTTTGGCAGGACCTTATTAAAAAATGATCCTATGTGAAATTTGTTTCCAGTGAGAACCAAGCATCTGGAAGAATATGCATTCCAGAGCAAACTGGGAATAGGAACAGCCTAGAGCAGCCGACTCTCATCTGACTGATGACAGAACCAAAGGTCCAAAATGTCTTCCTGGAGAAAAAACAGACATCACATTTGCTCTGCAGATGTGTAGAAAGCACCTGGACATGGTATTTGGAGGGAGGACATTTAGGAGCATGCCACAGCCAGAGGAAAAGACAACAAAGTATTGCAGCTCCAAAAGCTAGTGTGTTTTGAATTACTGCAAAGTCACACCTAGATTCAGGCCTTAGCCCCAAGCTGGACCAATAACTATTTACTAACTGCATCTAATAAAGCACAGTCATGCTGCATTTACATCCCAACTTCCATTTACTGGAAAAAGTCTTACAAGGAGCTGTACATTTGCTGGAGAGGAAGGTACAGCAGCAATAACAACACACTGTGAACAAGGTGGGCTGTACGTAGAGTATGTTCAGACTTCCTTTCAGACCCTGGGATGCTGAGGGGCAGAGCTCACTGCCCCCTCACACACACTCTGGCCACTACCATGATGCACCTGCAGGCCCCTGGAATTTATTCTGCCATGGCATGGCAAGCAGCTGCTTCTGTGCAGGTCCCTCCTCAACACTCCCCACATCGACTTTTGTCTCCCTGCACCCTCTAAGAGTGCAACTTTGCATCACGAGAGATGTGTCCATCCTCTCCAGTCTCCTGCTGTGCCCACATAGATGGTTGTGCATCCTAAAGCCCTGAGAGCCCCCACAGTGAGAACAACAGCGGGCTTGAGAAGTCAAGGGCATCCACACAGCCATATCTCCCTGCAGGAACACTGACACAGCCCCCAGGGCTGGCCTCCACAGGGCGCTTGCTGCACCTGCTCCATGGACAGACTTATCAGCCTTCAAGGCTGTGAAACTCGTAATCTGAAAAAAGTATGAGTCACTCCAAAAAAAATCTCATATCCTCTAGTTCAAAGTGTTTCCTAGAACTGCACCGACTGTGAGGCCTTGAAGACAATGATTGTTTCATGAAATTAAAAATTCTCTTTTCTGGGCTTTTGCAGCACCTCCTGAAATGTCAGTGTTTTGCTGGATGTCTCGTGTCTAAAATGTGTCTCAGCAGAAAAGGGATGCTAACAACAGAGGGAATGGGAAAAGGAGAGCTGCGGCAGCTGAAAAGTTTATCTGTTATAACACAAAGTGCACTCTTTGCTCTTGGAAAGGCAACTTCTACTCTATGTGGATAAACAGACAATGGAAAAAGGGGCAGGGGAAGCCAGATGTTTTGTATACCTTCAGTCGACTGAGGACAAGAAAGAAATGCTGGCATCACCTGACCTTGAAATAGTGACTGAAGAGAAATATGACACTTGTAACACCTTCAAAAAGAGGCAAATTTTGCCTCCATAGCCCAAGGGGCCTCCATCTTCCTGGCAGAGGAGAGCACAAAGCCAGTTTGTCTGCCTGAGATGCAAAGAGTTTCCAGTCAAGACCCCAGAAAACAGGCCACAGGCAGCCTGGGCTGTGGGCAACAAAGGTGTTTGGCATGAGCAGCCCCCTGAGGGGCAGCTGCTTGGAGCTGGATGCCAACAAAAGCATGTTGTGAGCCCTGCAGGCTCATGGGCTGGTTAGGGGAGAGAGGATAGAGCTGCACACAGACTGGGGTGTTCTGCAGCCTGCCATGGGCTCCTGCTGTCTAGGAACTGAACAGTGCTGGTGGCCTTGGAGGTGTAACATCAATGTTGGGAGAAATTATTGCCTGGTCAGAGCTTTGCATGGCTGTCACATGTGTAAACAAGCAAGTTGTATCTGTAGTAACCTGCTTCATTGATTTCTGCTTTACTGGAAAGTCAATAAAAATTTACAATATCCCCATGGGGTTGTTGTTTTTTGATCATGTATACCTGAAAAATTTATTTCCCTGGGAAAAAAAAAGATAAAGTCAAGAACTTTATTCTCTACATGTAAATGAAAAAGGTTATTAAGAAAAGCTTTTGTCAGGCAGGACACCCACTCAGCGAGCACCATGCTTGACAAGATCCTTGGAGGCCCTGCTATGCAGGGTATACCAAAGGGAGAGGAGGACTGCTTAATGCATGCATCTTCATTGCTGCCTCTCTTGGGAGAGGCACTGAATTCTCCTTTTCTTTCTCCCTGGGCTTATCTGTTGATGGATTACACCAAAAAAGCCCTTTCATAAAGCTCCATTAGAATGCCAGTGCATGCAGCAAGGGCCACTGAAATATTCCCAAAGCCACAGACAAAGCTGACAATCTGCAATATTTTAGCATAAGCTCTGACCCAGTATACAGCAAAACAGATGAATGGCACTTCCCCTAGGGCAGGAATTGCTTCTGAAGCTGCTGACAACTCACTGTTTATCTCATTTCAGTCCCACTCTTAATCACTATTTGAGACAAAACTTTTTCTAACCTAGATTCCAGCCTGAAGATCTCCAGAAGAAAGACCCTTGACCTCCCTCCTGGTAGGCTTCTCAGCTGCTGGCCAAGCTGCCTGTCAGATGCTGCAGTATTGCTCTGTCTGAGCCAGGCTCTGTTCTCCACTGCCCTGTGTGGAGCCTGCCACGGCATGGACAGCACGGCCTCCAGCCAGGGAAGGAGCTCGCGGCACGAGTGGCATGCTCAACTCCCAGCTCGGGGCCGGCCAGATGCTTCAGCTTCTTGAATGTTCACCTCTGTTTGCTCCCGTTGTTAGCTCCGAAGCAGGAACAAAACAGCAGACACACCATTTAGTCAGTTTTGGTATTGCACAACTGAAAGAGAATAGGAAAGCACCCCCAGGAACTGAGCCAAGTCAATAATGGAGACAGATTAAGCAATACATGCACCTGGCTGTCAGAAGTGTAAGATACTCTCTCTTTAGTAATTACAGAGCAATTATGAAGTTAACAGCAATTCCAATAAGGACATGTATTTCACAATACAATTTTGTTCACAATCCATCAGGATCAGTCACGCCAAGGAGATACAACTCTGAAACCAAACTGTCCTCACCCCTGCAGGCATAATCCTTTAAATGCCAATCCTTGGTGGGGTGGGCTCTTGCACTAAGTAGCAATTAAATTATTAGTTATTAACAGGATGTAATTGAAGCTGTACTTCAATGTGACTTTTTTAAAAATCCCACTTTTAAGATAGGTAATAGAAACCAAGATGAGGCGTAGAGTTTGTGTATAAGGTTTATTCAAGCTCAATTAACCTATATTATAATTCTGAAAAACCATAAACAGATTAAAGCTGGGTTTCAATATATCTGAAGTCATCAAAGTGTGTTCTGCATGGTCTAGAAGAAAAGTTTAGATTTTGTGACTCTATGGTGGTCGAACCACAGTGATCTCAGTTTATCTAATCCATCCAAAGAGTAAGCAGGGAACAGAAACTGTTCTAAGGTCCAGAACAGATCCATCCCTAAATTTGAGATATTAAATCAAACCCCGATCTGCTGACGTTCACAAAGTCTGACTTGTACTGCCATCCAGATTTGCTTCAAAGTACTGAGATCTGCCATTTTGTGTCTGTTCTAAGAGAAGAAACAGCCTGCCTTGCCCTAAGTGCCACATGGCAGCACAAGGTGGAGGTCACCGGCGGTGGCATGGTACTGCCACGGCTTACAGCCAGGAGGAATGCTGCACCATCCCCATTTGCTAACAAGAACCAGAAATTATTGAGCAAGTGACCCAGGTTGGCTGCTTCAGCACCCAGACCCAAGCCTGGACCCACTGCCTGGGCGAACATGGCAGCAGTGCCCACAGGGATGTCCCTCAGTGCCACCAAATGGGATTTCTGAGCACTGCAGATTCCCTTCCCTTGGCCAAATACCCATCCAGACAGCAGTGACGTTTGGATATTGTCTGCTTCCCCCACCTTGCTCTACCTTTGCAGCACATTGCAGACGAGCCCATCTGCAATGACACAAAAGAAAGGGTGACCTGGGCTACATAGCTATGAACAAGAAGCACGCAGAGCTATGAGAGACGACACAAGCACAGAGATCATGGATGGCGTTGGACAAAGAAATGCTGCTAATGTATGCAAAAAACCCACTAATTCTATCCTCAAAGGGACTTTCTGGGCAACAGCAGGCAGCCAGGAAGTCTTCCATCAAGACTAGCATTAATCTCCTCACTGTCTCTTTCTCATATCTCCTTTCAGGCTTTATTTCATTCAAGTAGTGAAACCTGTTGTGGTTTACTTTGATAAAGGTAGAGCCAGTCACTCAGTGTGTTCAGGCATTGGGGATGTTTTACTATCTCTCGCTGCATCACCAGTATGGCTGAAAAGCTGCTATTGTGGTTTGACAGCTAAGGGAATATGTGATTCTGTCAAGAGGTATCCAAATATCTAAGTGCTCTAGAAAGATTAAATAATTAATTATCAGAACTCCTGGCAGAAATATAGCCAAGCATTATTCCCATTCTCCAGACAACAAGAATATTTTGTATTTGTATACGAGTCATGCTTACAAGAGCTACCTAAGGTTTGCTGTGAGCTCATGAACCAAAGCACAGACACTGAAAGACAAAGATTTACATGTCCCAGGCAGCATTTTTACCACCACTGCAGCTAATGCCCTCTAACAAACTGGTGGAGATTGGGACTTGAGCTCCTGGAAGACATAAAGGAGCATGTGGGAGTTGCAATTTTAGTACACAGAACTCAACAGCATCTGGACGGTTCAGAGGAGAAACAAGGTGGCCATGAAAAACTCTTACACGTCCATCCTCTTTTCATCTCCATCGCCTTTGACCACCATGCACCACTAAGGACTTTTTTACTACAAATCATTTATGGGATGAATTTTTAGCAACTAGAGCTAAAGTAATGGTTGCAAATACACAAATGCACATGCATGTATGCATGCATAGACACACACAGACTTGCATTGCTAGTCTCCATAAACTTAGCACAGGCTACAATACTCCAGATATAACGTCTCAGTGCCTTTCCCTCTAGTCTCATGTTATGTCATCTTTTTGCTTGTGCTTTATCTATGTTTAGATCATATCTCTGGGGCAAAGACTACATCCTTTATACATTTCTCTGATGTGCTTTTGAGATTAGAGACACGGAGTCGAAATAACTCAAGTCTCTCCATGAAGAGCATGCTACATTTTTGTGTTTTATGGTGGGTCCCTGGCAGCAAGAAGCTTTAAAAGCAAAGAACTAGAAGGACAAGCCACAGATCACCTTTAAATGGCAACATTTCAGTGCATTGCGTTTGCTGTGCTGTTGCCTTAGAAGGAGCTGCACTGCCCAGAGCACAGACACAAGCAGGGTAACGCGGTGGAGAGCTCAGCAGTCACATCACCCCTAAACCACATCTCCGGGAGCAAGTGTCCCCTGCTGCTGGTGTATGGGTACAGCTCGGTACCAAATTCCTGCAGGCCAAGTGGCTGGGCACAGATCACCTGCACAGCCCTTGGGAAGCTCAAAGGCCTCCAGACTGAGCACCTGCACACCATGTTTTCTTCTCATGCCCTGCTACTGCATTTATTTCCCTAGTGGCTCCCTTTCTTTTAGAAGTTTTCTTTAGCAAGTTAAAAGTTAACCTTTTCCTCCTGCCTCAGTCTAGATCCACTAGCACTGCCTTTTTCTCAAAAAAAAAAAAAAAAAAAACCCAAAAAAA
>VZTX01026248.1:1132558-1331326 GCA_013400915.1 Pardalotus punctatus | reverse complement strand
AAAAAAAAACCAGCTTGCCATGGGCATTGCCTTTTTTACAACCAATTTAACAAAACAAGGGGCAGCTGCCCTGATGTTATCTCCACACCATCTGGGAGAATTCTGCCAGGGCTATCTGCCCAGGCCAACAGAAATCCATCCTGGTTTGATGGGGAGAGCCAAGACAGGGCCCTAGGTATGGCCAATGGACCCTTTGGGTCATGATGACCATATACTGTGCCAGGGAGGAGACCTTGGCATCCCATCCTGCCACCATGGGATCAGCTCTGCAGGGGCTCAGTGCTGCTGCTTCTTCCAAGTGGGTGTCCTTCGTTCCCTCTCCATATCACATTTAAAGGCAGTATTCATCTTGTCATATCTTACAGCAGTTTCTCTGTGGCAGGTTGCCGAGGATGATGCTGGGATGTTTATTTCACCCTTTTGTTAAAAAGGATGACAGGTTTTTGGATGAGCTTGCTGTGGTTTGTGGAAGCAGAAAGGAAAAAAACAAGTTGGTCCAAGGTGGAAGAAAAGAGGTATAGGCTGAGAACGTTTCTGAGGCACCTGGACTTGCACTAGGAAGGATTTGCTCCCTTGTGTGAGCACAGCTCCTGTCATCAGTAGTTTTGACACCGTTGCCTCCCACTTTGACAGCACTGGCTTGCTCACCAAATCATTCCGCAATCCCTGTGCACACAACCTGCTGGAAATATGTCTTCATATCTTGATGCAAACTGCCATAACTGGGCTTTTCTTCACCCTAGTTTGTTTTCTTTTGATATGATACCATTGCTCAATGAAGTTCTGGGGGTTTGGGTTCACTTGAGTGTCTTCTGTTGAAAGAGAAAAGAGGCATCCAGTGGCACTGATGAAATCTGCTCTGGAACAAAGAGAGTATTAACAGTGAAGGGCTGAAATCTCCTGGCACTGCATGGATCTAAAAGGATGCAGTAGTATTTTTATAGTGTGGTGCCCCTCCCTGCTCTGAGGAGGGAGTTTATGCTGCCTGGACAGGCCCCAAAAAGAATGGGACCTCCCCTCCTCTTCCTCCTCCTCCCCGCAAGCATGAAGCTCGTGTTCCCCTACTGCACCCAGCCCTTGTCATTCCCATATTTTCTGGAATGAAGGGTGTGTTGGGACAGTGTCATGGTCAACCCAACACTGGCCTAATACAGCATCACTGCTGAAAGCTTATAGACTTATCCTGCCTCTCATCCCTGCTCCTACCTTCCTGCCACCTGCCTGGTGTCACACCAAGGGCTCATGAAGGGGTGAATTGCCTCTGCTCATCCACCCCACAGAGACTGAGCACTGCCCCACGAAGTCCCTCTTTTCCACCTGGAACAACAAACTGTCCAACATGCAGTGTGGCTGCAGGAGTGCTCACAACACACTCTGTGGTGCATAGACCAGGAAAAATGCAGAAAGACCCTCTGGTGATGGCAGCATGGTTTTAAGAGAGCTTGATGGTAGCCCAGCACTGCAGCCTGAGGTCTGGACATGGCAAAGGATGCCTTGCCCCTGCTGCAGTGATGCAGCACCAGATCTGGGTGGCCTTGCAAAGACTTATGAAGTATGCTTAGTTTTCCAGTAAAATCCTCTCTGCCACATTTGCAGAAAATGTAAAAATACAATTTTGATCCAGTTAAAATGTTTAGCCTTGATCTGCTTTTCAGAGAGATTTCTCAAGGGAATACGTCATGAGAGGTGCCAGAGGATGTTAGGAACCGGGACATGGGAGCATGGAAAAGAGCTGAGGTGACAGCAGTAATAAGGTGGAAGACAACCAAAAGTTAGAGGGAGACAGAGACATGGGAAGGAGCTGACAATACTAAATGGTGGAGAAAGCTATGGGGGATATGGTGGAGCAAATATATTTCAGTGGGGTTGCAGAACACAAAGGACACAGATTTGTAACAAAAAAGGGGTTTTTAATTCCAAAGAACAAAGGACTTCTGAAATCTAGGTATTCAGACACAGACACACTGGATGAATCCAGCTACTGCCCAAAACTGCAGGAAGCAGATTTATCATGTGAAGTCAGCTCTCCACTTAAAACAACTGGTCACTGCCTCTGAAAAAGAGTCCAAACCAAACCCACAGATCTAAAATACCCTGAATCTTGGGAAATTGCAGTCTGCAGCTGGGGCCTCCTGTAAACAATGCAAACATCAGCATTTCAGACCAGCCAGCCAGCTGCAGGAGCCAAATGAAGACTATTTCCCAAGACATCAGGCTGTTTGTCTGGCAGTGGGCTCCACTCTCACACAGCTCATGTCAAACAGAGAGTGGTGCGCTGTTTACCCCAGATCAGCCCACCAACACCTCAGCACAAGAAGAAGCAGGAATAAATTATTTATTCCCACCATCCCTGGAGAAGATGGGAACCAGCCACCACCTGGTCTAGCAGCCTGAGCAGGGATGTGGACCCAGTGGGCAGTGTTCAGAACCAAGTATTCACTGATCCCACAGCTGTTAGTTCTGGTATTCACAAGCTGGACAGTTTACAAGACTGGGGCTGCACACACACAGTGGGAAACAGCAACAGCCTTGGAGAGCCCAAGTAAGCATCAAGACCCAGGTGGGAGGAAATCCCATATCTTGATGGGGGCACACGTGATTAGCAGTTGCCACTGACCCAGCTCTTCCTGCTGCTGAACACATTGGCATCACAGAGTAGCATTGCTGATGCACTAGGTATTGGTCTCCTGCTGATCTCAGTAAAACCGAGAAAAAGTTCAGCTTCTTTTAACTCTCAGGGAAGCAGTGAAGAGCTGTGTGGTTTTGCAGTACTCCGTCAGTGGGAGGAACACGCCAGCACCCCCACCAACAGCCACGAAGAGCCAATTTCCTAGTTTCTGCAGTGCGAGGAGGGTGGGAGCAGGTATGAACCACTTCAGGAACCGGGGTGGATCACACTCGCTGTGGTAAACAGCTGCCAGTGTGCAGAACCAGTGAGATCCCTGCCTCAACCACTTTAACCCAATTCTCCCTTTTTTTGCCCGGTGCTGCCCCTGCGCCCCCAGGGAGGCAGGGATGGATTGCTCATCGCTGAGGGTGACACACCCGGGACAGAGGGACTGCGGAGCCTGGGCCATCCTGAATGTTGCCAGCTGGGCACACACCACACCTGGGTCCCTCAGCCTGGAAAGGCAACCTGAGCATTCGGGTGCCTTTATGACCACTTACCTAGCTCTTCCAAATGCAGGGAGACGGGGTGGAGCAGTGGACTCAAAGCGAGTGTGGGGCTAGGACGTCTCGCTCTGCTTGAGTGAGTTGCATCGTAACAGTACAGTCTTGGTGCTCCTTCCAAGAGGTCTTTCCAAGAGATCTGAGAGGGCAGTGCCCCACTTGCCCTCCCTGATCCCCCTTCCCGTGCCCTTTTGATCCCATCTGAGAGGTACAGCCCTTGTCAGGTTCGTAGTTCCTCTCGACAAGCACACTGTGAATTCCTATCGTGCCTGAGAAAAGGGTGGTCTGCTATCATTTTCACAAGGTGCTGACTTAGCAACAGAGCCTTGGGGCAGATTACAGTAAACTCACTGCGCTTCTCAAAGCCTATTTCCTTAAGTGCAGTGAGCTGTCTGCAGAGAGGTACTGACAGTTCCTGTGCCTTTTCTCCTCTCTACCAGCCAATTTGCATTGTGAGAAAGATGAGATCTTAAAAACGGACAATTAGCGCCTTTACTAATTACCCGTACTAAGCATCTCAATTAGAGGAGTGCCCGAGGGGGCTGTAAACTAAGCTGGAGCCCTGCCGCGCCAAGCTTCGCGTGTTGCTGTTCCTGCCCCCAGAAGCACACGTGTGCTGCGAGGGGTTACGCCAGACACGCAGGGCTAACCTGACCTGGCTTGCTTTTCAAATAGGAGAACTGACGAACTGTGACCGCCAGCCATCACCTGGGAACCAGAGGCAGTGTCATTGCAACCCTTCTAGGAGTTTACTTTCCACATGCTCATCAGATTAATTTTGGGTTTGCCCTACATGGGGCTTTGCTGCTAAAAGCCTTGCTGCTAAAAGCCTCTGTGTTGTGTAAAGTGCACTTCCCCAAGGTTTGGTCCCGCTTTGCCCCATGTCTTTCCTTCTCCCTCAATGGGCAAAACTGAGATTCCTGGGTTTGGTAGAGATGATGAAAATGCAGAGAAGATTCTCTGAGTCTGAATATACTAGCAGAAGGAAACAATCATCCCATTCTTCATGAACAAAAGCTAAACTAGGATGATGTCATAGCACACATCAGTGGAGGATCTACAGTTAAAGTGAATGGGATTATGGAAATCTTGGAAGTAGCGCCTGAGGGAAGGGCTAGGAACCATGCAAACGACTGGGCTTTGGTGCCTGGAGTAGACTGGAAAGACATTAAGTGTGTTTGAAACTCAAGAAGGTAACAAAATATTAATGAATTGGCACCAACCAGCAACAAAGAAATCCATTATTTATTGGGAAGACAAATAATTATACATGCAAGGTCAAAGAAGACATTCTCACTGAGGTTACTTAAGAGACATGAGAACAGAGAGTAATTGACTGTCTAGACACAGCCACTGCTCAAACACTGAAATCCTATGATTTGAATGAGTAGGAACAACTGGGCCATGTTGGTCAAGCACATCTAGTTCATGGAGGGAGCTCCAAAAGCGCATCCACAAAGGAGATGGGTCTTGGTGGCACCAGGGACCATACTGTGGACACCAGGCTGAAAATTCAAGTCGTGAAATTTTTCTGAGGGGTCCAGGGAGACTCCCACATCAAAGGCTGGGATTCAAACAACTTAGGGCAAGCTGCATTTGCTGTATGGACTCATACTGATTCTCCAATAGACTCTGCTTTATTAGATAAATTCTTGTGTTTGCCATGGCATACTATGGTCCCAGCCAGCAGAGACAGGCAGCTTTGAGCATCCAAGGACACCAGAAGAAGCCAGCCCTTGCCAGGCTCTCTGGGCACAGGCTCCTTCCTCACCAGCCCAGGACCTCAGGAGGAGCAAGACACACTGGGTTTGGGGATCAGAGGGAGCTAGGGAAGTGCCAGAGCCCGAGGGTGAATGTAGAGCTTGCATGAGGCAGCACGGTGCCTCTGGCTCCTCTGACAAAAGATGACACTGTCTTCTAAACTGGACATATTTAGGTGCCACCAGGGCAAATATGCTTCATAAGAAGCACTCAGAAGAAAACAAAGAGGCACTAGGATGGACCACAGTCCCTTATGTAGCAAAAAAGCTGCCTTTGCTCTGACAGTCTTCCTTGCTCAGTTTGTTTAAAGCCACGTTGCTTGCCGCTGCTGCCAGCAAACCTGCTGCTGTCACTGGTGATGCCAGCACAGCCACTCTGCTCTGCTGCCACCACAAGCACCCCATCCACCTCCAACAGTGCAGGGTGAGGTCAGCCTTGCTCCTTGTGCCTGGAGACCCTTCCCCTTCTCACAGCCTCCTGCAGGCATGCTGAGCAAACAGCAAAAATCCCTCACATTGGCCCTTCTCCTCTCTACTAAACCTCATCAGTCTTTAAAAAGAGAGAGAGAGACACACACACAAACATGAGAACCCAACTTCCCAAATTTCTGCAGGAAGATCTGATGAGTGTTTGTTTTGGTTTTCAGTGTGGTGTGCATGCTTTATGTGGAACCAGAGGGCATTTTCCCACTGAGGAAAGCATTTAGTTTAAAGCCAGAAGGCCCCACAGTTACTACTGCTCTCACAGTTATGAAATACTACCACATTGGAGAGGAGAGAGAAAAAATTACTACCAAGAATGAAAATCAAGTTGGCACATTGGCAGTTTAGGTAAAAAGTCTGTTATTAATGATGCTGTGCCAGTGTATTACCTTCATAAGGACTGCATGGATTTCCTTCATTTATCACTGGCCTGAAACAGGGGAAGTGATTTGCTTGACATCTAAAAGTGGGTCAAAGACGCATCTCTAACCTAAATTAGATGCACAAGGAAAGACTTTGGAGTGTTCCCTTAATGGGAGCTGGGAGCCAGTGGACAACCACACGATGTTTCCTAAAACTCCAGCCCCTCTGGCAGCACAGAATGAACTGCTGCATGCACAGACAGTTCGTGATGGCACATGCACCTCCATGTAAAAACGCAGGATAGGGGAAGGAAACCAGATGGGACAAACTACACACTGTAAGAAAATGGATTTGAGTATACCATGAGCACTTGTATATCACATAAAGCAATCTGTAGCTGCAAGAATGAGTGTAGTTAAAGGACTATGGAGTGGATGCTATGTCGGAAATAGAGGGAGAAATCAGGAGTAGTAAGCTCTTGCTGTGACTCCCACTGTGAAACAGCATATGAGATGCTGTTATGACAAGTGCAGTCTATTGGCCATCACTACCAACCTTTCACACAGCTCATTAGGGAAAGGTCACGGGTTATTTTTATTTTAATTCCCAAGGAACATACTTGGTTTGCTTCACACACTTCCACACAGAATTTCAATCTACACACCCAGATCTCTCCACTCTTATAAACACAGCCATACATAGCGTGTATTCCTTCCTGCTCTTTACTTGCAAAACAAAACACAAAACCATAAAAAGCCCTCTCAGATTCCAGCTGTGCCACTTTATGGAAGCATTTGAAAACTATTACTTTTAGTGAACTCACTAAAGGCCTCTGCCATATTATCCCTGTTTTGAAGAATGATTTAGGAGGAGACTCTTACCACCCAGCACATCTGGAGTGGTGCTGTGCTCCAGGAGCAGCCGCAGTGTCCATGGGACTACTTGTGGAGGACAACTCAATAGCATAGGGAGACTCAAACCGTGATTAGGAAGCCTACCAGGATGCTGAACCAGTGGACTTTATCCTCAAAACAGTCTCAGTTGACAGTTGCCCATACAAATTCATTGACAGTGTCCTTGGTATGGCTTTGGTCTCCTTCTTTTTATTGTTTCACCTCCTCTTCATTACAGGGACCATCACTGAAATGCTTCTGTCCTGGAGGAGGTTGCCCTCTTGTAATAACATGGTACTCTACCTCTTGCAGTCAGTTCTGGATCCTGCTTTTAACATACTGCCCAACATCTGCTTCAGGATAATTTATCCCTTCTGCAGAGGAGATAAAAGGACAGTGTTGGTAAGTGACTTGTTCAAGGTCATGCAGTAAAGCAGTGGCAGACCTGTTGTGCGGCCCTGGGACATTCTGGATTCCCCTACAGGGCTTGTCAGGACTTTGCATAGGAAGAGAGTTTCCATGTTTGTCTTTTTTTAGTTAATTCCACATGAAGAGAAGAAAGGACTTTCTTAATTTAAAAAATATGTATGTCACATTGCATACCTCTCCCATAATACAAGAATTCGTCCTTTTATATCTAAAAAAGCCTATAGCTTGCCAAAGCAGACTCCCCAACAATTGTCCTAGCATTCATTATAGTAAATGGCAGCATTTTGGACTATTGCTAGAGATATATTAACATTGTTCAGAAACATAATGGTACTTTGCATCTGGTTACAGTTAATTCCAGCACTGGTTTCCTCCCAGGCAACTTTCTTTCCTATTTAATGTTTGTTTAAACCTTCATTCTGTGGATGAAGTGGTTTTTTGTTAATATGATACTAATTTATTGATTTCATCACTTTAGTCATGTCTGTATTTTTCCTTCTTCAAAACACTTCACATATATTGTTATAAGGCAGAAAATACATGGGCCCGGAAGTTTCTGTTGGTACATTTTCCAAGCATGCTCTGAGCTATGGCCTTAGAAGGTCACAGACAGACTTTCTGTCCCCTCAAATAATGTCCTTCGCATCCTTCCCAACCTCCACAGAAAACCAGGACAATACTAAATACCATTTGACACTATTAAACCCTGCAGACACCATAAACAGAAATACGTAGCAATGAAAAAAGCATTGCTCCTCCAAGTATCTCAGACACACTTGGCCTTCTCCAAAGGCAAAGAGATGTCTCATTTCACAGATGGGAAGATGAGGAGCAGAGAGATTTGGCGGGGGGGGGCGAAGCAAATTGTGCCCTGTGAGAATTGCAGGATGGCACACCCTGCTGCTGCTCAACACACTCATGGGGTCTCACACTCACCCTTCTCTGTGCCCAAGAAGGTCCCAGTGATATCAGGGTGTAGCAAAGAGATCCATGTATATTTTGTTCCCTCCTCAGCTGTCTAAAGAATGTTCCAAGCATGTGTTCTGCCACTCCTACATCTAAGAGGAAGCAGGAGGGAATGATTTTTTGCATTAAAATGTATGAAATAGTGGAGACCACTCCAATATTTCAAAGAGCAGAGAAATATGGCCTGCAAGTGTTCCTCTGAAGTGCAATCAGCTGCAGCATGTAGCCGCTTCCTGTGCACCAGTGTCCAAAATCCCAAGGATAACAGTGATCTGGAGACCAGCTAGCAAGGCAGTGAGGACAGGCCACATCCTCGGAGAGTGTGAATCAGCATAGCAACGTGGACTTCCACAAGTTGCACAGCTTTGCCTCAGCTGATGCTGTGGCTGCTTGCAGAGAGGGAGGGGAGAGGGTGAGGGTTGCTGCCCTGGGCCGGTGCTGCATGTGGGTCCCCTGTCCACAGCTCTTCACAGCAGCACCATGGGTGGGACCCCAGTGGTTCTGGGTGCCTCTTGAGTGTAAGCTCCTTAGAAGTGACCCTCAAGCCCAAAGCACTGCTTTGCTCTCCCCTCTGCTATTTGTTTGTATGGGCACGTGGCGATAACACTTAGGATAGGAAGCCTGTTGAGAAGCATGCCTCGGATGAAAGGCAGCTTATGAGCTTATGCCTTTGCTAAGTTTGATGTGCACAGTTCACACAGCCCTCGGTTTCCTTTTCTATGCACCTTAACTGATCTCCCCAGCTGGCTGGTTACACCATCCCCTCCCCTCCAGCCTGCCTTCCAGGCAGAAGCCAGGGAAAGATTTCTCCTTCACAGTGAGCCTGGATGTTTCAGATCCCACAGCAAAGACCTCAGCTAATGCCTGCTCAGCCTTTGTTGCCAGGGGGAAGTTGCATTTTCCACTCCTAACAGTTTGCATTAGGGATCCTGTAAGATGAGCAAAGCCAGTGGTTTGCCCTAAGCTTTGGCCATTGCTGCAGGACCATGACACCCTATATGACTTGGAGACAAATGGGGCCGTAAGAGGGGCCAAGGCCATACATTTATATAATGCCTGTTCCTTTAATTTGTGGATGGAAATTTGCCTGTAGAGGTAGGTAAGCATGCAAGTAAGGCGTGATGGGTGACAGTTTACACCAACTGTTCAGACATTTAAGGCTTTTTAAAATCTATCATCTCCATCCCTTGAAGAGAGATTCAAGCCTCTCTCTTCCTGCTGTTTTCTATTCCACTCCTTCCCTGGGCACTCCCTCGAGGCCCTGTGTCTCAGATTTATTTCATCTATTTTTGAAGAAGAACAAGGGGCAGGTGATGCCTGCAGAAGCTGAAAGAGAAAAGATGGACATATCTAGCACATGCCAAGAAAACAAACATGAAATCTCTGGAGCCACCCGATCCTCTGGAACACTGAGCAACTTGCCACTTTCTTCTTCTTGATGCGCTTATTTTTATGAGCTCAAAGAATAAAGTATTGGATGTTACACAGCAGCTGCCCCAGGAAATAATTCACTCATTCCATTGCTGCAGACTTCAAGGAAAAAAAAGAGCAGTGGAGGGAGGGGGGGAAAAGCCAGTTCCTTTGCAAAATATCCAGTTTCCCAGCAGCTCTAATAGCGTAAATGAGAAGAATGTTTGGGTTTGGTGTCCCTCCAATTCTCATGGTTTCGCTGAGGATTTTGGAGAATGCATTTACTCTTTTGCTAACTGCAAGAACAGATTTATCCTGCAGCCATGTGCTGAATGAGTATACAGGCCTAGAGGGAGTCTGAAAGCATAAACATTTACTTCATAAAAGAGATTCTGCAGACAGGAGGCCAGAGCCAGTTGACTCTGGGTAAGCATTTGTGCTCCATTGTAAAAAGGAAGCCCAGCAGCCAGGAGACATGCACACATTTCACACACTGGCCTTTGCCACAGTGGACAGTGATCCAGAGGGGCCCAGGGAGAGGCTGTCTCTTGACTGAGCCCAAAGTGCAGCGGTTCCAGCACTTCCATCTTTACTGCAGATGGGAAACCAGCCCCAGCTCCGCCTCTCGCTATGCAGTGCTTCCCCTGGACTTGGGGTGGGGAAATAAAAAAATAGCTCCATAACAGGGAAAACCCTGGAGCTTTGTGTCTCCCATCCAGATGCTGCAATGAGATAAGAGCTCATACTTTAGCCTTTCCCACAATAGGAATATCAGTGCGGACTAGTCTCCTCTTTACCTGCCTGTTTATTTTCACAAAACTTGTTAAGAGAGCATAAAGTTGCTGAGATCTCCACCCTCCGGACAAATTTGATTGAAACCTGCCAAATGTTGAAAAATGTTGTCAGGCACTTTCACACATGCTAAGCAAGACCCCATGAGCCTTGCTTTCTTGAGAAGCCAGGCTGCAAGTGCAGCAGAAGGGAAGCACTATTCTAAGGGGAATGATGCTGCACTGGCAGTCTGAGAGAGGCTCAGCAGCCATCCTGTAAGCTGTAGGCATGCGTGGAGTTTTAGGAGTAACCTGTACCCTTCTAGCTTTGGGCATTTTTGCATCATTTTCCAATAAAGAGGCTGCACATAGTGATTTTTCATTACAACATCAAATCCTAACATGGAGCAAAGGACCAAAGCAAGAGCTGCACACAAAATGAAACATCCTGTGACAGTATCTTGCCACTGCACACTGTTTATATTTTTCCTTCAAAATGAATAGTTAGAAGGTTCAGCCCTATCTGCCAGGAAAACTAAGTACAGATGAAGTTTAAAAAAGATATATCAAGCACTTCCGTAACATCCTCCCAGACAGGAGCTTGCCCAGGATGAAGAGGCCTGAACCACAGCTGGGCAGCCCATGACCAGCATTACTGTACCACAGCTCCTCAGCCAAAGACAATCCTCAAGCAAAGTATTGTGCTTGCATACGAAAGCAAAATTCCAAGAAAGTTTCTGGTATTTTTTTTTTCATGCCATGGTGTAGAATTGATGGAGTTATGCTTGGTCTAGACAATTGTTAATGCTTTTGGTTTTCCCTATCTAATGTAATTGATGCTTGACCTTTTAGACTATAGCTCCTGGCACGGAGGCAGAGAGTTTAGGAGCCTACTCACCAAGAACACTTTTCCTCTGCTACCCACTAAGGTCTGACTGAATGGGGACTGGGGGCAAGTCTTTTAACTGATCACCAGACTGCTGTTCCCCAAACGTGTGGATGTATTTGATGGGCTGGTTTGAGATCTCAACCACCAATACATTTGTGTTTGTAGAGGTAAGCCACCAGGTTTAAAGGCAGCAGATTTGGTTTGGGAATTTGGCCAAGGGATCTTTTATAAGACCAAGACTTTCCAGCTCCCAGGTGATGAAAAGCAGTGGCTGATCACAAATACTGCTTTATCTCAACAAATTCCCAAGTCAGTTGAAGGACAGTCACAACCTGTGCACAGGATAAGGAGCTGAAGGGCTGATGAATCATCAGCACTATCATTACTTGTATACAAAACCAAGCTGTTGAATCAGTGCCCTTCAGCAACACCTTTCTTCCCTTTTGCCTTTTCAGATCTCCTTAGTTTTCTGTCCAATTAAGAAAAAAGGGTGCAAATTCCAGGCTTGATGGCAGGAAGGCTCATGCACTGCATATGCACATAGGAAGGAAGGGGGAAACTAATCTTCCTACATGCCTGCCGTTATCAGTGAAGATAGGCCAGCGCTTCTTGAGGGCATTTCAAAAGGCAAGCTTCACAGAGGTGCTCTGAACTATTCCCCGCAGGATCCTCTTTCTCTCTGCCAGGTAGCCTAAGGCTTGCCTTTGTGGAAACCTCTTTAGATCCAGTTTCTTGGGGCTGATACTGAGGTTTGCTGTCAAGCCAAGAAAATCTTCCTTCATCTGCTTCTACTCAAGCAGCCCAAACCCGCCCCAAAGGCAATGAATAGCAGCATCCTCTGTTGTACAGGCCTAAAACCTGGATCAGCACCAATCACTTAAAGTCATAAAGAAGGATCATCCTGCTTGATGAAGCAGGCCTACAGCCCAGGGAAGTTGTGAAATCTCAATCCTTGGAGACATGCAGAATGTGCCTGAGCAAGGCCCTGAAAAACCTGATCTCCCTGCGAAGCTCTGAGCAGGAGTTTGGACAAGAGACCTCCAGAGCTTCCCCGTGCTCCACAGTGTAGACTAAGCAAGAAGCTTTATGGAAACAGAGCACTGTAGGGTACACCCTCCTCCCCATGGGGAGAGGACAGAACAGAACAGCCCAGGACAGATGGTGGTGGTATATAACACACCTAAGGAAGGCATCCATCAGGTGAGATCAATCAGAGATGTGCGCAACCTAAAATGTGCCCGAAGCAGAGCCCCCCCCCAAAACAACCCATTGCTCTCAGCACTTTCTGCAGCCTCCGAGGCTGCTGTTGAAATGAAGGCTGCTATCTCAGCTAACTACGGGTTCACAAGCTGTTATGTGGCCAGCACTGAGTCTGGGGACTTAAAATAGGCAAGGATATGTAAGACCAGAAAAGAAAATGGTCCTCACGGGGCTGTCACTCTCCAACAGTTAACTCTGAAAATTAGTAATTTCAGGATTCCCAGGTTTACAAGCTCCAGGCTTCATGGTTATTTTCAGTCACTGCCAAAATAAAACGCAGTTTCCACATGCATACATTTTCCTCAGACTCTCCCCCCTACTGGCCTCATCAACATTTTCTATCAGGAAACCCATTATTTATACTCTTCTGGCAAGGACATTATATTTCATCAGTGTTGCCAGCAATGCCAATTTCCCCTCCTTACAGTTCTATCCTAAACTGTTTTCATTTCTCTCGCCTTACATTTCTCAGTAAACCAATAAAGCACAAATTCTAAGCCTTCCAGCTTTCCTCTTTTCCCTCCCACAATAGTCATTGATGTCTAACCACAGACGTCTATGCTTCTTTTCAATAACTGTGCATGCAGTTGCCTATAAAATATGCACATGATAGCACAGGGAAATTCCACACACGTTTTCTCCATCTGAAGATATACTGGTTCATACGTTACATTTATATTGGGTCTGGATCATGTCCTGCCATCATTCTGCAGGGAGAAATCCCAAGGCAGTCAACAGAGGCTTTTCAAGCAGATAAATGACAGAACTTGGCCCTACAAGCGGAATATTGTATGATATATTTCCTTTTCTGTTTGCCAAATTGATGTTAAGAAGGGGTTATGCACTTAGACAGTCATCATAAGTTTCAGAAATAATCAGCAGACATTTTTACTGAAACCCCAGAAAACAGCAATTAATCAGGATATCACTGCTTTTTCTATGAAGTTGCAGTTGCTTTTATTTTACTGGGATTGCATCACATAGCAGTTTTTCCACCATGGGATCTTTGAGGTCACTATTAATTTATGGGGAAAAACCTTTTTTACTCTGGGTTTTCTGAAAATACACAAACAAGCACCACTCAGACATGACATAACTGAACCACAGATCCAAGCCCCTCTCAGGTTCCAGTGTCCCCTGTGGTCCCTGCCAGATGTGCTGCACCCATGGAGAATGACCAGGGAGGATGCAAATACATTGAACAAGCTGTTCCATGGGGCAGGTGGGCTGAAACAAAAGGCAGATAAGATTGGCACTTTGATGTATGCATGCTCTGTGGAGGAGCAAAGTCAAATTAACAGCCTGAGCTCTCCAACAGCAACTGCATTGAAGGAGAATATTAATGCAGTTCCACATCTGCATCTCATTTTCCTTCAGTGTTTCCTAGTCATACTGAGTTCACCCACTGGAGAGTGACATAACAGCATGAGCTGATGGGAAAGTGTCTTGAGATCTATTATGAGGAAAAAATATGCAGAATACACAAATATAGCAGGGACAGAGGGAGGTGAGCTGACCAAACCCTGCATTTTCCATTTATGAAAGATGAGGGGAGGCATTTTTAGGACACATCCTGTCTCACACACACCTGAAACAGCAGCATTTCCAGGCCCAGTCCTTAGCCATGCTTCCCTGTCACAGTCCAGCATTGTTTCTGTGGGCTTGCTGTGGTACAGATACACACATACACCTCCTGCCATGGTGTTAAAGTGCTAAAGGACACCATTCACCCCTATGGAAGGTCCCAAAGTGGGCGCTGCACACATGTCTGCACAGCACCCAGCCGGTGTCCCTGCATGGTACCGCACCGGCACAGTAGTTCCACAGATCCTTTGGGCATCTCCTGGAAGACATCCATATAGACAAGTTCTGTGCCTTCGGGTAGGATTGAAATGGAGAGCATTGAAGCCACCTTATTCTAACTGACTGGAGTTCAGTTCTCCTTAGATTCATGGTGATAGGTGAATTGCCTTTTCTTGCTTGAGGGCATCCATGCTATCAGGCCCTAAGTTTGTGTGTGTCAAAAGTTCACAAGTGGTGACCCAATTACCTGTCTGAAGCAGCAGGGCTGTGGTATCTGGCAGGCAGATCATGCAATACCTTAGCACTTAGGTCAAGGCACTGAGCCTTCTTGAATTGCATGAGATGTATCTGGTTTCATAGAGAAGTCACGGACAAAAAGTTAACTGCAGCACTGGAGGTAACCTGGGGAGTTTTAAAGATTTCTGTTGGATTTTATCACACCTAACAATGTGTCTGCTTGAGTTGCAATTAACAGTAAAGTTGCCACTGAGTTTGACAGGGCAGGTCAATGGAAATGTGAAAAAAGCATCAAGTCTTTTTTCCTAGCCTACCTCCCCTCCCACTGAGATGCAAATCGAAAGAAACACTGCTGGATCTGAGGAAATTACAAACTCGTGGTCCCAGTACAAGTGAGAGGGGTATAGTCTCTTCTGTCCCCAGGGAAGCACCATAACAACCCACCAGAGCTACCTGCCTGCATTGGGAATGAGCTCCAACAGGAACCCTGAATCCGACTCCACATCGGCATTTCCCCTGAGCTGTGGGAAATCTCACAGTCACATCTAATCAGTGCTTGAGCATGCTGGCATGGGTCCACCTACATTGGGAAGCAATGTTGCTTTCAGAAAGTGGCACTTCACACCATCCTCCACTACTGGCATCCTTCATCTGGCAGCCCTGGCTCCCCCCAGAAAGGCAGACCATCAAGGACTTCTCCAAGAGCAGATACACCCAGTGCCAACTTGCCACCTCCCTATGTCACTAGCCTGCAAGTGCTTCTGGTACATTTGTTCAAATCATGGCTGCAGACCTGCCTCCATTTTGCCCTCAAGAAACAGGGTGCAGCTCTCATGGGTGGGTGGGGGCCACACTCAGAAGTGGTGCCTGGTGCTGCATCTGAATGTGAGGTCAGTACAGTCTCCACACCAGCAGGAGTCAAAGATGATGCCAGTCTAAAAGTCAGTCCAAAGCTTCTTTGCCGGTAGTTAAATAAAATTGGTAGCTCTGCAGCATGCTTTTTTTCTCTTCATGCTTTTCTAGCTCAGTTGAGGGAGAGAAGAGGTGCCACACAAAGATTATGAGTGACAGGTTGATACAATGACTAAACATCTTTGGCTTACTTTCATCGTTAGACCAACTAAGCATAGCTAGCAGGTAATAAATCTGAGCTGCAATTAAAGGTCTGCAGTATTTTTACTAGATGGAAGTTCAAATTCCTAAACCTGATTCCAGTTCCTAGACTTTGGTATCATGTTAGGGGTGTGATATTTTATTCTTCCCTTTTTCATCAGAGATGACAGAAACTGCACTGGAGGCAGTGATCAGATGGCTCTCCTGCCATACAGCAGCACAAACCTCAATAGCACCAGCAGTTGCAGCAGCGGCTCTGTCACTTAAGGGGTCTGTAGGTTTTGATCCTGGTAGCTCCAAACTCCAGACTTTATCCTAAGCCTGAAGGCTGGTCTGAGCTCTGTCTGGAGCTCAGAAACTTGGTCTGCCAAACAACAAAGTACCCCTTAGCTCCATTCCTGGTAATTTATTCAAAGGTGGTGGAGTACCTTTTCATAAGTTTTAAATCTTGATGCAAGGGAAATTAGCCATTGTTCTCCTTAAGGGTCCCAGATTCACAACCATTAGCATTCAAAAATGAAATAAAGTTACAGCCAGCTGTAAAAATAATAGCTAAAGAAGTTGCAGATGTTCCTATGGGAGCTACTGAAATATTTTGGCACCTTTGCTCTGTCATTAAAAACAAAATGCAATAGTCAGTTAGGGCTGCAGTGTGAGTTCAAGTGGACAGAGAAAAACAGGAAAACATTTAACAGTGCTAATAGTGAATGTGGGTTCAGCCCTACAAAACGTTTGCAAGAGCACTGGCAGGACTCCAGCTCCCAAACCCCATGCTTTACCCTGACTGTGGCATTTGGGTCCTGGAGACTCAGTGGGCAGCTGCAGGGAAGTCAGGATTGCAGCACAAGCCTTTGCTACAGAGACAGTCCCAAGTCTGGGCTAGAGACAGCTTTAAACAGGGCTTGGCACAGGAAAAGGGATCACAGCAGGCAAGTATAATGGTCTGACAAACACACCGCTGTGGGTAAACTACTTCCATCAGCTAAACTTCTTCAACCTAGCTCAGGTATCCCCACAAGCCACTACCCCACTTCAAGTCAGCTCCAATAATAGCAATGGAGATATAGCCTGAGACTCAAAGGAGACCAATAAAAATACAAATAGGGCACCCCTCTGGCACCTTTGAAATGTTTACTCCTAAGAGCAAGGCCTAGGCCACTGTGTGTGTTGCAGAAAAGAGTAAATTGCTCTGCCTTAGGCCAGCCAGGAGGAAGCTTCATTCCAAAAGTGAATAGTTCCCGCCTCCAAATTCTTTCATCTTTCTTTGCCTGCCTCTTTCTGGCTCGTCCCTGGTTTTCCTCTTCTTTCCAGATGCTGTGGGGAAACTCTAAGGATTGAAAGATTCTGCCCTAATTCACCCTGAGGGAAAGAAACAAGATACATAGCCAAATTGGAGAGGAAGATGCAATCAAAGCAAGTCATATGGCCCAGAGATAAGGAGGTGAGTGAATCAGTCACCATGTGAAAAGGTAACACTGGGAAAAAAAAACGGGACTTACCCATTCATGAAAGCCTGCCTTGGACAAGGAAGCAGAGCCAAGAAGCAGCCACTGGTCCAGTGCACACTGACACCTTATGTGGGAAGGGGGAACACATGCCATGCTTTATACAGAAGGTCCAGGTAGCAATATACACATGAACTGTGACCACAGAAATATCTGTAGGAGCTGTCTTGTGCTACCACTCACTGATATTCCCCAAGTTAACAGCTGGGCTGACATTAATTAGAAACATTTTTCCCCTTTTCTAATCTCTAATAGGTCATCTAATCCATGCCAACTGAATTGCAGGGTTTTTCAGAAAAACAGACTGTCAAAAGCTCTTTCGTCTGCTGGAGAGGTTTGAATAATTGGACATTTCTACTGGAAAATTAATCTCTGATCTAATAGACATCACATAGCTGAGATTTTCCTCAGTGTTCATTTCTGCCCAGACAACTGAGCACCATGCTGTATTCTCCACAAACAAAATGTCCATCCAAGAAAAAAAGGTTACTGCACTCTGTACAGTACTCAGAATCTTGATATGCCACCAACTATGCATGACAAATGCTGGAGAGGAGCAAAGCCTACAGAAGAAAAGAGCGTGCATGCTCTGGAGAGGCAGAAGGGTCCCAGCCTACAATATCTAAGTCCAGTTCCAAATGTTCTCAGCATTTCTGCCTTTTTGGATGGGAGTTTGGGTCTGTGTGCATTTCTGTGAAGGAGATGAGGAAGGGAGGGAGCCTTTTCTTTGTTCCCAAACAACATCTCAGGCTCACACACCAACATCTAACAAGCAAAGGCAAACAACATCACAGCTCCACAATGCTTAAGCTTGATTGAATGACAACAATTCCCCGTTAAAATAAAAAAGAACATCAGAGCTTTCCACAGCTGCATCAACATTATCTATTAAAAAAAGCATGACACTACATGAAGCTTTGGCTCTGTGAGCCAAGAACCTAAATCAGCCATGGTTTGGAATGAGGCCATTGCTGAATTCTCGTGTAAAGCGATGCTGCCATATTGCTTACTTTCCACTGAGGTTTTCCACAAATTAACAGCTGTAGCAGACTCCCAGAAAACAGCAACTCTTTCCAAGTCTTTCTTCTCTGAAAATGTTGTTTCTTCACTTTATTCTTCCCCATATGGAAGGGAAGAGGAGGGAAAAAAAACTCAACAGCCCTATGAAACAAACCCAAAAAAAACCCCAGACAGACTGTGAGAAAAATTAATCACCAAGATTGCCTGGAAAGAGAGCGGTTATCTGTAAAATTAAACCAGTGGTGGGCCCAATTTTTCTTTTCATTATACCAGCATGGTGGGATTGAGAATCAAACCCAGGGAAAATATTTCTGGAGCAGCCCTTCTGATTTATGGCCATCCCAGCCACTCTGACAAGATCAGAAAACTGCTGGATTCTTTCCAGTTAAGCACCACCAAAGGCCAAATCATTCCTATTTAGGGAAAAACAAAACTTCCCTCTGGTTCAATGAGAATAGTGTTTGGCACCAAGCACAGAGAAAACTGCCTCATTTCAGCTGGCTCGCTGAAGTGCAGCTGAGATGGAAAGGTGATACCAGGATGGTGTGGGTGGCTTCAGATCATACTCTTTCCTCCTGATTGCATCTTGGACATCACTAGGTCCCACACAGGGTGATGCACAGGGATTCATTATAAGTGACAAAAAAAAACTCTTAAAGCAAAAGTTATTTGATTTCTAGCATGCACAGATGGCTGTTGACTCACTTGTGAAAGAAGAGATGGAACTAGCAGTCTGGCAGAAGCACTGGGACTCTCAGCACTAGAAAACATGGATTCACAGGGCTGGTTGACTCCTGAAGATCTGTGAGCTATGGTGTAGTAAAAAGCAGTGTTTGTGCCTAGGGAAGGGGCTTTCCAGTTGGTGGAGTCCTGGGTTTTGCCTCCTTGTGCCTACCAGCATGATGCAAAGATATGGGTTGCCACGGGTGCTTGGGTGTGCCAGCTGACAGCAGCACAGGGTGCTTTGCAGAGATCAGCAGTACCAGGTCATGCAGGGCACCTGGCACTGTGCCTTTCAGAGGCTCCTGGCCCCAGGGTCACATCCGTGCAGCTGCACTCCAGACAGACACTCCAAAACCTCTGCTTAATGCAAGTCCTCTTTGGGGAGTGCTGGGAGGTTGAGAGCTCTGTGAGGTATCATCAAGAGAAGATTAGCTCCATGGAAAGTCAACTTAGATGAGCCTGCACCACTGGCTGATGCTGTTACAAATTCCTAGGTGATTTAGCCTGTGTGTCAGAAGCAGCAGCAGCCCCAAGCTCTAGGGCCATCATAGAGCTGTGCTGGCTCCTCTTCCCCATCTGCTGCTGGCATGCTCTGCAGGTTACAGGAGCCACTCATCACAGTCAGGAAACAGCCACTGCAAAGCCAAACTTCCTAATTCCAGCCGGCATAGGATGTGATGACTTTGGGTCAAACCAATGGCAAACTGCACCACATGGTGACTCTCCTAAATGCACTGCTATTGGGGAAGGACTTCATCTTGCTGCGAGTCCTGTGCCCCTTCTGTCCCCATTTTGCTCAGCTTGGCATCTGAAGGCTTGCATGTTATACTTCTGATGTAGACCATGTACAAAAGGAGCTATCAACAGCCAATTCTCTATTCAGGAAAATATCTCTTCAGATAATTTTTTTCAAAAGCATGAAATTAATCAGCCCACTGGAGCACAGGATGCTGCTTCAGCTTCAAATTCAGAAGCCTCTGCAGTCCAGGTTGCTACTGACACAGTTCCTCAAATTTTGATGTCCGTCTCACACCTCTGTGATCCCACTGTATTAGCCAGGTCTCATGTGATCAGCACTCACTTCACACAACAAGCTCGAAAAATAAATACACCTGTCTTATCTTTCAAGTATAGCCACTGCCTACGAGATTAAAAAAACAAAACAAAACAAAACAAAACAAAACAAAACAAAACAAAACAAAATAAAACCACCAAACCTACAAGTAATGCTGAAGAACAAATGACCTGATCATTTCTCCTGACCCACATTTAAAAAAACCGTGAAAATATCCATTTACTAGTGAGGGGTTCTGTCCTCAGTGCACTCCTCAGCCTCAGAGATGTTCTGTCATACTGTTCGCTAATTGTTTTCAGTGTTTGATGTGAGTATTTTTGGCAGTCAGTTTGTCATGAATTGACACTTATTTTGTCAACCTATCTTCAGCAAAACTGCACACCCTCCCTCCTCGTAGACCTGTCAGAAACATAAAGATTACTCATTGCATATTTTTAAGAAGCTCCTGAAGCCAGCACTCAGAGTTTGCATAACAACCATTGTCGACAATCCACCTACAGCAGCTTAAAAATACAGATTTGAATGGGTGAAGAGAGGCCAGGAGTTCTCAGAAGG
The DNA here is from genome assembly GCA_013400915.1 of Pardalotus punctatus. NCBI lineage: Eukaryota > Metazoa > Chordata > Aves > Passeriformes > Pardalotidae > Pardalotus > Pardalotus punctatus. The sequence continues at coordinate 1,310,901 of VZTX01026248.1, read as the reverse complement.
ACGAGTCAGATTCAGGATTTTATTAATAGAACCGGAGGTGTTCTCATGAAGGCAAAAAGAAAAAACCAAAAACCCACTCTCTTCTTATCTTAGCTGTCATCAGCAGTCACCTTTTCGAAAACAGGCAGGCGAGATGCAGAGTATTCTTGTAGATGAGCAAACACAAAGCTGCTGCACAAAAACATTGAGAGCAAGATGGAGAGCAGGAAGCACCACAGATAATCTCCCAGGTCCTCCTTGGGAAATGCTGGGTGTGCAGCAGCCTGCTTCATATCCACTGGTCTTGCTGAAGAGACTTAATTTTATATATTTTTTTTAATCTGGTGCCACACATTTCACCCCTGGAGGGTTAAATGCCAGACAAAGGGAACCCACCAGAAAAACATTCACAAAGCTGTTTGTGGCACAGGCTCCAGCACTCTCTCCAGCAAAATAAAGCAATTATATTAATTGGAGTGCACAATAGGCGCTCACCAAAATAGCAGATTAATTGATGTGGAACAGCCATGGCTGTTGGTGAGGGCAGGGAGGAGCAGGGCACAGGATGGAGAGGATGATGGGTGGCTGGCTGCATTGCTGCCATGCTGCTGCAGCAGGATCCTGCCCTGCCTCCAGAGCTCAGGAAGGAGCCTTGTGGAAACCTGGCCACCTCCTAATATGAGGCTGGCTCCCAGAAGATGACAAGCTGCGGCACAGCAGGGAAGATGCTGCCCTGCCTGAAGGGTTTCCCATGTGTTTGTGCCACCGTGTCCCAGGTGCGAGAAGGAGGGACATTGGGGGTGGTCACGAGTGTGAGGGGTATGGGCAGGAGACCCCAGAGAACAACAGGGACATCAGAGGAATCATCCAGCCATGTTAAAAACCTCTGCTCTGAAAAAACATCAACACTTTTCCAAGCCATATCCCCAGCTTGTTAGGTTCACCATTAACAACAATCCCTGTAACTTTCTCAGCATTGCTGTTTACACAAGCTAGAGCTTTCATACATAAAACTCTTAAATGAAAACATTAAAGAGCAGCTGGCGCCTCTTGGAAAACTCATAAAAAGTCTGTTTCCAAACAGTGTTGCTTCTATACCATAAATTTCTATATTTCTCACTCCCCTCATTCCTTATTTCTAAAGACATTTGCATGAAAACAGGAACTTTGTTTATTAAAGAGTTCATCTGCTCCTGCTGTTAATTTCCCACCTGAAGCCAGAATCCCCTGGGTATGACATCATTAGCACAGCTCTGGAAATGATCATGAAGTCACAAACAGCGGGTTAGGGCTCCACTCGGAGAATAAACAGGGAGAAGACAGAACCTCTGCCACTGCCAAATCCCAGATCCTTATCCAGTTTTTCCTGGAGCAACATCCCATTGACTTCAGTGGGACATTGACCAAAATAAGGCTGTCAGCAATTCCTGTTTCAGCCATTCCTGCCTTCCTGTTCCTGCCTCCAGAGCATCAGGGCCTTGCCCTGTGCAGCAGGTCTGGGACAGGAGAAGCCCTGCCCTGGCACGAAGCTGGTCCTCCCAGTGCCACGTCCTCGCACCGCTCGCTGCAAGCCGGGGCAATCTGAGGGAGACACAACCTCGTTCCTATACCAGTTCCTATGAGTGTCCCCCTTCCAACTAAGCAACATGAAATGTCCTGCCGGCACGAAGGCCATCATGTGGGGATCTCATGCAGGAGAGCAGCTGCTGGGATGTGGAAGACCAGAAGGGAGCCCTGCTGCAGCTGCCCTAAACTGCACATGGGGCTGGCTGTGGGGGAGTGGGGCTGTCCCACACACAGCCATAGACAGGAACAGCTGTCTGACAGTGCTGGAGACTGGGGATGACTGAGGGCACCTGAAGATAAAGGAAAAATACCTTTACAGAGAGACCTATAGGAGGGAAAGATGTTTCATGTGCAGAGGCAGAAAAAAGAAACATGAGAGCTAAAATGTCTCCTTGTGTGAGGATGGGAAGAAAAAGTGAAGATGTCTTTGATTAGAACAGTTCCAGCAACACTAATCAAATCTACATTTTCACCTCCTGCTCCATGAAAAGCACAGGAAAATGACTGTGAGCTTAGAGATCTTCATTAAATCCCTTTTCACATATAAAATCTCTGACACGGTTGAAGCCCTTCCCTCCGATCACCAGGCAAGCACAGCTAACACATAATTGCTCAGGCCAAACACTGCTTGTTTTTAATCTGATACCTATGCATGCAAGTGGCATATTGGTCATGTGATGGCTCTCTGCATGAAGCACGACGTATTTGTGATGGGTCTCTGCATGAGTGCTACAATGCTGGGCTGCTGCAGCAGCAAATATAATCTGGCCCTACACGACCAGCACTCTCCACCCAGCAGCCTGTGGTACGCAGGCTCCTTGTCTCCCTGCCTCCCCACCCTGGGCTACGTCAGCATCTAGTCCGAGCTGCTCAATACCACTGTTATGGGGCAAACACCTGAGGATAGATGTCTGAAAATCTACATACCTGTGAGAATGGGATGTGGCTGAGAGGGACAGAGACAGTCTGGTGTGAAACAAGGTAATTAATATTGCATGGGGAAGGTGGAAGCAGAATATGGGATTGATCAGATGTAGTCCTTAAAGGATTTCTTCAGTTCATCCTTGTACTCCAAGCTTTAAAACCTTTGCAGACATATTGCTACATCTTTATTCAGTGCTGGTGCAGGGATCCTGAGCAGTGTTTCAGAAATAGACTATTTGTTGAATATGAGCAGGTAATATTTGGTATAGCAGAGGGGAAAGAAAAAAAAGTATGCATTTACTCTTGCAAATAAAACCTAAATTCTTCCCTCAGTGAAATCACTGTGATTTGATTGATCACCACAAAGCTGCTGCATGGTGACAGTACTCTGTTTTCATGACCTGATTTGGGCTTGGCTGCTGGGAGACATTGTCTGGGGGAGAGAGAGCCAAGGAGCACTCCGGATGCACTGCACAGCACAACCACCACGTGCCTTTCCTCCCTCGGCTCTGCCACCAGGTCCTGCTCCCCCCAGCTCCCTCCAGAACAGCCCATAAGCACCACAGCCTCCCATTTCCTTCAGTTTGGTCCATTGTTATAGCAAGTCCAAGTGTTTTCCTTGGCATGGGCCGGTAGTCCCATAGTACTGCACTTCCTCCACACAGAATAAGTGTTATTTAACAGCTCTGATTATTTTGGAGAGATGTCCAGCCTTTTTTTTAAAAAAAAGAACGATACATTGAAACTGATTGTATTGGCTGCTTGTGCCTGTTTTTTCTGGATGGTCCTCCCTCTCTTTGTATAAAATGTGGGATGCAGAGCTGGGCAACTTTTCAAGAAGGGCACAGTGCCACTGTCTCGTGGGCCTCGTTTAAAGGAGTTGTCACCTCTGGCAAGATAAGCATACAGAAATGGGAAATGCAGGCACACTGGGAAGAGGTGTCCAGTCTCTGCTCCTGGTCACCCCAGTACGCACCCAACTGAGTCAATAAGAATTTGGTCCAAAGCAAGTAACAACAGGAAGAGCTGATAAAGCTCCTCTGGGTGCTGTTATTTATCCCCTTAGCACACCTCCTGATAGCATAATTCTAACCTGTCAAAGAAGGGTTGCCCTCGTTTCTTGATGTGAATACAGGCAGACAAAGAGTAAATATTTCAGTGCAACTGAAAGTGTCTCTGACTCATCATATCATCATCATTTTTCTGGAAGCCACTGGCTTCATTCTCTTTCCTCAGCCCTTCCCTTAGGACAGTTTACTCCAGGAGCTCTGCATTTTCTCATAAAATCCCTCATGTTCTCTTTGAGAGTCAGTATTGTTAATTTTAAAGAGCAATCAGAGGATGAGCCCTCCCTTGCTCTGCCTTCCAACCCTTGTTTTACCGTTTCCTTACTTTCAGGTCCCAGTGTAACACATGTTCAAGGTCTTCCTCCCACCTGCTTCTCCAAGGCAGTTTTAAATTAGCCATGATTTCCTTCGCTCCACAGCTTCTCATTTTTTCCGGAGTCTGTACTATCAAATCCTAACGCCCTCCTTTCCTCTTTGTTATTTGAGGCAGCCCTGATTCGTGCTGCTCATTCATGAGGACACTTCCACCCACTCCACTGAGCCAATATTCCCCACCTCTGCTCTACATAAATGCTTTCATCCCCACATTAGTCTAGCTCTGACTTCCAGCAGCTGCTTTTTATTTCAGAGTGGGGAGTTTTTTTGGTGTGGTTTTGGTTTTTTGGGTTTTTTTGTTTGTTTGTTTGTTTTGTTGTTGTTTGTTTGGGGTTTTTTGTGTTGTGTTGTTGTTTTGCATGTGTGTGTGTCTGTTTTATGTGTAGCCCTTCACACTCTGCAGGCTGCAGAGTCTTTCTGAAGTGAGTACTTTCTTGGGAAGAGGGCAGATCATGGCAACAGAGGTGAAGGTTGCTTGCTGGAAAGATCATTTATTCTCTTGAATATGAAAAAAAAAATTATTGCTGCTAATTCCAAGTGGGCCCATCCTCTGCTCCAGGCATCTTTACAGCCACGAAAATTACAATGTCACTGCTATTAACAGCAAGAAATGGCAACGGCTCACTCCACTACAATTCCCTGCTCCTGCAGTGCCCCGATAAAAACGGAAACTTCAAATTAAATTGAGAAGCCTGCCTCCCCAACCAATGCCTCGAGCAATCTTCCCCAGAGGAAAGTGGGGCCACAGGGCATGACTGGAGAGGTAGTGAACCTCCATGCTGCTGGAGTCCATGGGGGAGTTAGTCTCAGACCAGCACTTTTTTTTACAATGAGGGTGGTGAAATGCTGGAATGTGTTGCCCAGAGTACAGTGGATGCCCCATCCCTGGAAACATTCAAGGTCAGGCTGGACAAGACTCTGGGCAACCTGATCTAATTGAAGATATCCCTGCTTATTGCAGGGGCTTGAAGTAGATGACCTTTGGATGTCTTTTCCAACCCAAACTATTCTATGATTCAGTGAAATCACAGAGCAGTCTGTGGCCCCAATGTACAAGGATTGTGGCCCATGGAGATCTGGCACAGGCAGGCCACAGGGACATCCCACCACAGCTCTGCTGGTGTGACACTGGCCAAAGCTACCTCCAGAAAGCAGCTTGGGCTGGAACAGTCCATCAGTGTTGGGACAAGTGCTGGGCTCACTCATGGCTTTTCTCCTCCTGGCCTGGATGAGATCTCATCAGTTTCACAATGTCATCTTACCCCAGCCTTGTGGCTTCTCTCCCACTTCCCTGAACTGCTCTGCACTACCACCACAGAGGCCCACGGATGAGTCCTACCTCCTGCTCTGTCACTTCTCTGGGCTTTCATTCTTCAGACTCTTCTCAGCTCCTCAATTTATTTTTTCTGTTCCCACACAAGGATCCAGAAACCATAAATGGATCAAGCTGTGGCAAGATCTAAAACTGTCCCATCTTTAAAAAGCCAGAAATATCCTGCAATCTGTGAGAACCAGCCAGTCCAGCCACAACAGTGATGCATCCAGACCTGGGATATAAAGGTTAAACTTGCTTGGCTTCTAAAAGCCCATAATACTTGTGTGCACAGAGCTGTTACACTGCAATTTACTCCAAACGGATATTCCATTTATCTGTCCATAGCCTTGGCATCTTGCTGCCCCTACACTCCTAAATCGCCCTCCTTAGACTCTCCCTATTTAATTTTCCAGCTCTTCAAGCTAACCCTTCCACTAACGGTCCCTGCATAACTCTGAGTCCTCACCTTTGAAAATGCTGCCCCTGTCTCACTTTCCAAGTAAACATGTTAAGGCATGGAGCTGAAATGTCATGCCAGAAAAAGCAACCCAGGTTGTTTTGGTACATGCAGTGGTCAGCATGCCCTGCTGGAGAACCTACCAACATGTAACTAATATCCTGAGTTTTGGAGCCAGACGAGTCCTATTCCTTCTCTTGTCCAAACCACAGAGACAAGAACATCCAGCCTCTCCAGCCTCTCACAAATCCTGGGATTGAAGTGGAGACACAGAGAGAGAAAAGCCAAAAAAGCCACCAAGCTTCCCAGGAATGCTGGCATTAGGATATGGGACCTTCTCATGCTTGTAGAAACAGTCATGCCCCTTCCTGGAGTGGGCATGTTGTGACATTTGACTGAAGGCATCTTGCCTAGATGCAGTAGTTGAGACCTGCCTCTTGAACGTATAGATGAGTTTGACCCACTTCTGATGAGATAAAGAAATCAGAGGAAAACCTGGGGAAAATGGAATCTGAACAGAGTATAAAGAGATATTTACATACAAAGAATAGCAGTAATGCCATAAACCCATTCTTTTTTATCTGCTAGCCTGCCACACCACTTTGAAAAATCCTTCTCACCCTGCAGACTTTAGTCCTGTGGGTCAGGGCAGCAAAGGCACACAGTACTGAATGTTATGTCTCCTCTGATGCTCCACTGGTGACAGTTCATTTCAAACCTATGGTGTGAAAGCCTCTCTCAGACACCAAGGCAACCCTTGCTCTGCTGTGCTTCTTCACAGGCACCAGAATCAGCACAGAAACACATCTGCTTAGGGCTGGCATCTTTGATTTATTGATTTATTTTGAATATGTTGTTCCTCTCGCACATCTAACTCTCCCCTCTAAGGACATAAGACCTTTGCACTTTTCTGATGACTTCATCCTTTGTACTCCACTCCCACAAGCTATAGGTCAAGGATCAGATGACGGACTTGACCCAAACTGGCTGACAAAGGCTTCTCATCTGCTTGGCATGGCATTCAGAGAAATCGATTCACTGAGGTGTCAATGCTGCATTGCATTCAGCAGCAGTTTCTAGGTGTGCCATGAAAGGCACCATCACATCAGTGGGCTTATTGACCCACTCAGTAGAAACTCCGGTACTGAGCATCTTTCTCAGTTCCCCACAGTCTGAGGGCAAACCTTCCTCCAACCATGTGTGTTATAGAGAGTATAAAGACTAAAAGTTTCAATTTTGTACAGTTGCCTTCCCAACACTTTTCACAGGCACCCCTGTGGTTCCTTCTGAATGAGCGGAATACCATGTCTTCCCAATATCAATGGACATTTCATCCTTTCTGCTGTGCAAGTAAGCTGTTCAAGGAGGTACTGGCAAGCATGGAGACAGAAGCAGGTACAAATAAAAATGTGCCACTGCTGTTCTTAATAGATAAAGCACAAGGAAAAAGCAGCCTCAGATGAAGTCACCTTTCCCTCCAGGTCCTGTCATCTTCAGGCACACAGGTCAGGCCTGGACTTTCTTTCTAATCTTGCTCCATCTTGCCACTGAACCAGATTTTATCCCCCACAAAGTTCATCCACATCATCTCCTCTCACTACCAATACTCCTCAAGCATCTATGTTCTCCATTTTCCTTCTCTAGTCCCTGTGAACCCATTTAGTGGTTTTGCTGATTTGCCTTGTTAATAATTGTCTATTCCTCTATTCTTTCTCACTTTTTTCCAGGCGGAAGGAGGGAACATGCCTTCCCAGAATTAGCAGCCCTGTCCAGGAGTGTGTCTCGTCAGTGGGCGAGTGTTAATATCCTGCTGGTGTCCTTAACCCTCGTCCCTCAAACACCACCCACTGGGCAACAGGACATCTAATAAGACCACCTCACAGATGCCATAGCATTAACGTAAATTTTCTCAATTCCTAAAACTTGCAAAAGATTATGCCCCAGGTTTTTTTTCTCACCAGCTGCCTGGTGTGGTAAAATTAAAGACCCATTTAGGATAGATGACAGTAGATCAACAGTCTTTTAATGGAAGTCTACAGATGTTTTTGCCAACGGTGTCTGAATAAAACAGGGACTCCAACAAGGCTAGGCATAGTTTGGCTGAGGATCAGACCAAAGATATCAGAACTTTTTGAGTGCTTTGAATGTTTTAAGGTACATCCATCACTAACTGAAGACAGTTAGTTCGTTTCTTGAGATATATTTGAAGTAATTCGCATAAGCGAGCATGAAAACTGAAAGCATCATGGAAATGTGCTCTGAATGGTTACACTGTGCTGACTATGGAAGGAATTCAGCACAGATGAGGAAATATATATATTATGTATCTATATATATATATATATATATATATGTAAAATTCGGTTCAGAGCTGGCTGGCTGGTTCCAGCTCGGCTGTTGTGCCCCAAAATGCCCCATTCTGCAGCCTTCTGAAATGACAGGCTTCTGTTATGAAAATCACTTCAAACTTTCATATTTCTGGTCCAGAGTCTCCCTCTATAATTCTCCTATGTATTAACTGCTTTTCATATGATAACTGTTTTCAAAGCCGAGTCGCACATGCATCATTATCTTCACATCATGGTTTCACTATGCAAATTGCCTGTGCTCCTCTCTTCTAGGTACTGTATTTGAAGCATCCCCTGCCTTTTTACCTTGTGGGGGGCCCCGTCAGGGCTTGCCTCCCAGCTCCAAGAGCATAACTGAGCATCAGCCCATCCACTGAACAGGCTGCTCGCATGGAAAAATGCCTCACAGAGATGGAGCCTTGTCAGGTTGCCGAATAAAAAAAGCTCTACATTCATTTCACTCGCTCGCAGGCTTGCTGCTTAGTCAGCTGTTACACCACTGCATAAAACCTTTGCTAAAAGAGCTGTAGTAGAAAATAGCTGATCAGTAAGTCTGAAGTGTCAGAGCTGTCTGGGTAGGTGGAGGCACTAACAGGAAGGCAGGAAACCCAGTCTGTAAGCTTAGGGCTAGGAGAGAGGAAACCATTTCCATTCAGCACAGAGATTGCAGGGCAACACTGATGGGAGGGCTCAGGCTCAGCCAAAAAGCCATTTTTTTTCTCCTCTGGTTTAATGATTCCTGGTTGCTGGAACTCGGCACCCCAGGGAGGAAGCGTGGGCCAGCCTCTGCTGAATGCTGCTCCTTGCTCCTACCCTTGCAGCCGCGGGGAAGGGAGGCAGAGGATCTATAAATGTATTTCACACAAGTGTGTGTGAAATAACCCACATAAATCACCCTGCGAGACTTTTTTAAACTGCCTGCTACCTATAACACCAGCCACAATTAGCACACCAACTTATTTACATGTCATAAATCCACGGCTCACAAAGATCTGTTGTACTGACTTTTCACCACAAACCTGAGAGCTTTGGTAAATTTCTTAAATCAGACTCACCCTTTTCTTATAAAGGGTTTCAAGCAGCTCACAGCAGCATAAAGGTAAATCACACAAGGGCTGCCTTGTCCTCCCAGACTCCCATCACAGCTCTAGCGTTCACCCCTTTGCAATTCCAAATCCTGATTAGATCTGGGAATAGATCCTGCACATGGATCTAAGTCTGGGGGAAACAATGCACCAAAGATCTGGAGTTCACTAAACCCCTTGGAGCCCCCAACGACATCTCCCAGCCTGACAGCTGTTCCAAGGCAGTTTTCAGTTTTAATCACAAATTATTCTCCTGACAGCCCACAGTAAAATTAAAGCAAGCATCACAAAACAAAGAGGCTTGACTTTGGTTTACAAATTTCACGCAACATCCTTTGGGGGTTCTAGCTTGATTCCAGGAAGAGCAAACCAGGCACCCAGATGCAGCAGCTGTGCCCAGGAGCGCCCCAAGGCAGAAGTGCCGTTTGCTCCTCGCACCCTGTGGTATCCAACAGTGGTTCCCACACATGTCTCTGGCTGCCTCTGGCCAGCCCCACCAGTGGGTTACATTTTGCTGTGCTCAAGTTCCCATTGCCATCCATATCACCACACAGTGTTCATTCCTTCTCCTCCTCACTGACCAAGCCCAACAGGGAAATACATCTCTTACAAGCAGCGGGAGCCAGACTCTCTCATACCAGGTGTGCGCTGTGTGAGGGAAATCAAAAGCAAGTTATGTTTGAACCTGCAGTACCCACACAGCTTGACCAAGCCATAAAAATGCAGCTGTGTCAGTACAGAGACACCCAGAAGTGTCCATTTGCTCCTGTGTGTGCAGGCATGTGCTTGCAGCATGGTCTAAGCACTGCCTGGCACACGGAAGCCTCACTGCAAATTAGGGATGAGGGATTATTTTTCAGTTTCCCAACTGCAAACTAAGGATTTACCCATCCCTCCATCCCTCCCACAGAGGTCTTGCGAGGATAAACTGAGTTATTTGAACATTTTGAAGGCTGGAAGTGCTAAGAGCCAGACGGGAGGGAGTGGTCCAGAGAAGCAAGGAAGCAGAGCGTACATTCAGTGGAGGAGTTGTTCCAGCTAATGCACAGAGAGCTCCCTTGCTCCCTGAAAAGCCACTCCAGACAATGCCTAATAGACAGCACATATTGCAGAGCCTCACGTATTCCATTTTCCTGGAAAAGCACAGAGCGGCGGTGGTTTCGGCGCTGAGAGTACACCGTGTATTGTGCATGGGGCTCTGCCGGGGCTCTGAGCTCGCAGCACCACACCACCTCCAATTCATGTCCATCAGCACAATTTAGGTCTCACTTTCCTCATTCCTTTTCCTGCTCCATTCTTGGTGGCTTCTAAGGGCAGATATTTCCACATCCCTCTTCCCCAAGGCAGGAGTGTTCCTTGTCCTTCAGATGGGGAAGGCCAGTGGCTGGGAGCAGCAAAAAGGATGGATTTTCACACCCCCTTTCACTGCAGGCTGAATGATCCCGTCACACACAGCCACGATCTCTACACAATCGAGAGAAGGGAAAAAAATCTTTGTACTGCAGCCAGAAAATATCCTTCAGTTGAAAACATGCTGTCTTTTATCTAAGAAAGGTATTAATAACACCAAGAAGGATTGAACAGAAGAAGCAAAAAAAGGCTGTTCTGGGAAGTCCAGCAAGTTTTCCATCTCTTCCCTAAGCAGAGCAGGGCAGAAAGGCTGCAAAGTGGACCACCAGTATATTGGCATTTTTCCCACTAATCGAAGTTTCCACTCACATAAAACTGTCCCACGCTAATACATTGCACTTTCATTAAAATCACATAACTTCAATTCTTTGTATTTTTATTATGGCATATAAATTACACTGTCCAAAAACAAAACAAAAAAAAAAAAAAAAAACCAAAAACCCAAAAAAACATAAAAAAGGCCATTATAAAATTAAATTCTGAAATTAAGTGCTCCATTCTAACCAGAAAAAAAGGGGAACATTTTGAACAAAATAATTTGGCCTGTATATTTTTCTAAACAAAACTGTGTCACAACAAATGCAATCCTACAAAGACCATTTGTATTAATAAAATGGTATTTTTGCAATAAAAAAAGATTGCTGGCAAAGTGTTCAGCTGGGTTTATTAGCGTCATTAAGAATCCTCCCACACTCTCTTATTTTTCAGCAGCTAGCAAGGAGGTACGTTCAGAATTTCATTATTTGAAAATGAGGCAATAGATAAAATAAAAAATAAAGAGCAATTTGTACTCCTATAATGGCTTCCTCTCCAAAGCTTCACAGCAGTTTACTAAAAACTCCATGATTTAACCTCCTCTCTTGCAATGTAGCTATTTTGCCTTTTTATGGCTGGGAAAAATATCTCTTGAGAGAGCCTCTGTTCATTTCAAACATCTGTATTCTGAGTGCCAAGAGCATGATTTACCACAGTTTATTGTGCTCCAAATCAGTGTCTAGGATAGGTACTCAGTATTTCTAGCAAAAAAGACCACAGGCATCTCACATCAGCTATCCCAGACTCCTGGAATCTGCTAGGGAGCTGGAGTGAATTTGGGACAGCAGGAAACTCAACCTCTGTTCCCTAGCTCTGGGCTTCTTCTCAATTTCCAGGCTCCAGGGCACAAGAGGCAGTGCCTTTCACCTTGTTCCAGCCTTCTCCAAAAACACACGGGATATTTCAAGTGTTTTGTTAGGCAGGAATAAGCTCTCTGCAGAAACATTGACTGGCTCAATTCTCTTTTGTCCGTTTTACAGCCTCTGCATTCCTGCTGGGCGACATTTAAAGACGCAAAAGAATTCCCGGCATTTAAAAAACTTCTTATTTTTCATGTTTTGTGGTGCCAAAACTGACAGACGTCTGTGCACGTATGGAAAAGTCAGGAAAGCAGGGCTACTTCTAGGGAAGAAATGCCTCTTTCATTTCCTTCCCTCTTCAACATCGGTTGATATTAATTTTAAGCCTGGCTGACACTCCACAGTAAGGAGAGTGAAAGATCTTGTTCTTTCATCCAGAAAAGTATCAAATAGATGTAGCTGCACTTTTAAAGCAACCCTGCCAAGCTATTTAATTCCCAAAAGGACGATGGCTTTCCTGGCAGCACGGGGTTTGCCATATCAGATGCAGCAGACTACCAGATCACAAAACCTTACTGCTTCATTCTAGCCATGACCCATATTTCATCCTGTGCTTCAGAGGAAGATGAAAGGCCTTCATAATGCATCCTAAACATAACCATATGGAAAAATCTTGCAGCATGTAAAAAGGATAAGCAAATAGGGTCCCATAGAAATACTAGGACACTACAGCATTCATTTCTTAAATCCTAATGGGATAATTATAATGTCTCTAATTTTCTGTAGTGGGGAAGTGTTTTCCTGCTTTATTCTATAGGCAGTGGTGATGAGAGCTTTTCATCACAATAAGCACAGGACAGAATGAAAAAATATCCTGATCCCCAAACCTGTGAAAAAACAAATTCCTGAACTCTACTGCTTTTAGTGCAGGTAGGCCAGGATTCGATCTGTACCTTTAAAATTGTAAAATGACAGCAACTATAAAGACTCAGAACTAGCAGAAGAACCAGTGAGGCCATTAATAATAGTAATAAATGCGGTTCTGCATGAGGAAAACACTTAGCCACGGAATAAAAAACCGTAATTTTAGAATATGTTAAGTCCTCTGTAAAATTCCCACTGCATTTGTACAATGCAGTAACAATTAAGGAGCAATTCCCTGTCTCAGAAAAGAGGCTGCAATCCACCCTGTGTTATCAGATGTTGCCTAGGAGGTCAGGAATGCTCCAAATGGTGCTGCTTCTCCCGGGTTCTCCTTGCCCTTGGGGCACAGGCACCAGCCAGGCGTCGAGAGCCGCTCTCTGCCTCGCAGCCGCGGGGCGGGGACTGCCCGAGCATCCCTTGCTCCAGGTAGGATAGGGAAAGTCCACGACTCTGCCAGGCTGCGCAGGAAGAACAAAAGCAGGACCCTTCTTGTAGGAGTACGGGCCATGGTGTTATCTGCAGCATAGTAGCTTTCCCTGGGAAATGGTCTGTGTGGGAATGGGGGGGCATGCTGCTGGCACGGGGCCCCTCCTCCCCGTGAATCCTGCCTCACTGAGCACCCCTGAGAGCCAGAAATCTTCCAGCCTTCCTCCTTCCCAGGTACCTCCAGCTGCCGTAGGTCTACAGACGCACAGCTGCATTTTGAACAAATATACCAGACATTTCCTTTCCTTGTATTAATTTTTCTTGGGCAACACTGGAGAGCAAACTGCACACTTCGCTCCTCAGTTGCACGACTTCAATGCCCAAATCTTCCCCTCCTCACGCAGTAAATGCAGCTATTGTTTTGCCAGTTGGTGGGCTTACTCTTTTTTTTGGAGAGCCTAGTGTTGCTGCCAAGGTAATGCACAATATTACACACTTCAGAAACCAGCCCGGGTTGTGTAATGCTACCCTACCACCACCAAACAACTTAGGACTGTGTCAACCCAGGGAAAAAACAAGCCTGGAAGCTAGAGGGGAGAAGATTAAAGCAAAGCAGCAGCATGGTTTTTAATTGTGCCTTAGAATTTCTAATCTAGTTAATGGTCCTTCCAGCCCATCCTGTGTAAAGACATGAGCATGTGGCATGTACTGAAGGAGGATCAACACTGACACGCTGACAGATGCGCTTATTGGCACAAGAGACTAGATTAGGTTTCGGACTGGATTTTTAAACTAGTTAGCTAGCCAGCAGCAACTTGCTTTTTTGGAGGGGAAGGGAGGGATCAAACAATTGCTGCAGAGGGATATTAGTTCCCTGGCACTTCATCTTCTTCCATTACAGATTCTCTGCTTGAACACAAGACAATGCTGCCATTCCTTCCCCCTGACTCACTGTCAAATCTTTATCCATCTCTGGTTTGCTGCTTTGGAGATTTTTTTGGCTGGAATTTGATCACCCCAGCCTGCCCTTTTATTCTCTCTCCATATTTTTCAACACTTCTGTCTCCTTCATCACTTCCCAAAGCTCTGCTGTGTAGTGAAAGCCTGCAAGTTAACCAAAAGTTCAATACATTCATTTGGATATCATGCAATTTTGCTTGCCCATTTGAGGAAGATGAGGAGTGAGTTCTTCACGCCACAGGCATGCTGGCACGCATGGCAAAGAGCGCAGCACAGAAGGTGGAAAGTGGCTGCCTGCCGAGAGGGAGGCAGCTAATGTTTAACAGCACACGGATGAAAGCTGGCTCTGTTCACATTCCTCAGGAGAGCTGCCCCACAGGTTGACAGAGGGCCGTTCACGGAAGAGGGCAGGAGTAATTTAGGAGAACAGAATTCTAAAGAGAGGTGGGAGAGGTGGGGGAAGTCCTTGGAGCCTGGCCAGGATGCTGGTTAGAGGTCAGAAGTGCCATGGGTGCTCTTGTTCTGATGGCAGAGTGCTGCCAGAGGTGCCATGCCCTCCTGCCAGGCTCACAGCTTCTCGAAATCTGAGCAGCAGCTTAGCAGTGGCCAGCTGGGCACACAAACATCTCCCATCTGTCCCATGAGTGCCCAGGCCAGTCCCCCTTTGCCATCCTGCCATATTCCAACAACACAGGCAAGTGAAAGGGGATAGAAGTTTGGGACAATGGTGCCACCATAACTGGACTGCACTTTTTGATAAACCTATGTTCTTTCACTCTTCCCTACTTTCTCTTCTGCTGAGTCTTGCATTCCAAATGCATGGTCCCCAGCGCATGGACCCTTGGTCCCACAGGTATAAGCCTCTGCTTGGACACCACATCACTGTCTTGAGGGTGGCGGGGGTTGGGGACTGTGGTTTTCGTGCAGCACAGCAGAGACAGCACAGCTGGGGCTGCTTGCAGAGGGGTGCTTGCACCTGGCTGGGTCAGTGGCTCTCCTGCAGCCACCCAGCCCCAAGGCTGAGCCTCTCAGGGAGGCTATTCATGGAGCAAAGGGTCGGGCTGGGACACCACTCCTGCTTGTTGCAGCGATGCCAAGGGACACGCTTCCAGAAAACAGCAGCAGCCTGAGGTGCTCTTGCGAACACCGGCCTCCAAAAGAGGCACACTGGCTGCTGAGCCTTCACCCTCCCCATGGAAGGTGAATGCACACCTCTTTCCTAGAACAAACAAACAGGAGTACCCCAGCCAAACCCCTGCTAGCCCACAGGAGCAGTGCCAGGTGAGGAAGAGAACAATTCACCCACCTACAGATGAGATTGCAGTACAAACAACCACATAGGAAAGAGGTGAGCCACTTGAAGGGGCCAGTTAAGCAGGCAATAACAAGGTCTGCCCTGCTTTCACCCTTCAGAGAGCCACCAGCCCTCAGCCTGGGGGACTGTGTGTCCCAGGAAGGAGCCAGAGTAGCTGCCAGGAGCCTCACCATCCCCTCTGAGGGCTTAAATAGCTAACATGCCTCCTGCATGTCCACACTGAGGGGTCTTGCTGCTTCACACGGCCAAGCTGCTCCTTCAGTGGTTTTCCAAGCCACTCCAAATACAGAGTATTTATTTTTTAATTGGGTGAGCAGAAACAACTGACACCAAAGCCAGTGAAGAGCAGGAGGGGTCTCATCTAGTCACACGGCCCCCTTGGGCCAGCATTAGCACTGCTGCACCCAGCTGTGCTCTGGCTCTGTATTCCATTGGAGGGTTCGGGGTCCCAGGCTGCCCC
Organism: Pardalotus punctatus; assembly: GCA_013400915.1. Classification (NCBI taxonomy): domain Eukaryota; kingdom Metazoa; phylum Chordata; class Aves; order Passeriformes; family Pardalotidae; genus Pardalotus; species Pardalotus punctatus. The sequence continues at coordinate 1,295,175 of VZTX01026248.1, read as the reverse complement.
CAGGGCACAGCAGGCATGCCATGGAAAGCTGGTCTGTGCCCACAAAAACTACAGCCTACAGCCAGGTTTGCACTGCAGCTTTTGCTGGGAGAACAGCACCATTGGGGTGTGTGCAGGGATGCAGCCATCCAACTTGCCAAAGCAGGATACACCTGCAGCCCTGGGAGCATTGCAGCTCCACAAGGAAGATCAAGCAGGCATTTCTCAGTCCTATGTCCCAAATACATCACGTGGGTTTTGCTGAGCACAGAGGTCCGAGCTGAGAGCTGGTGGGCCCCTGGAATAGGTGGCTGGTGGTGGATCCTCTAACCAAAACTGCAGGTGGTTGGCCCAGGGTGCAAATAGCAGCAAAAGCATCGATCTCTCTGCAATGAGAACAGAGGGACGCCAGCTGTCAGCTCTCAACCTGGCCTGCAGTTCTGAGCCCTGGGTTCAGCTCCCTGTTCAGAGGCAGGACAACCTGTCCTCAGTTACAGCCCTGCCTGAATCTGTGCCCTTCAGATCCAAAACAAACAACAACCAGTTCCTGGTAGGGCTGAGGAGCAAACAGCAGGGCCATCAGCAAGAGCCAGGTGGGAGCTTCTGGCTCTAACCCTGAGAGCTGGGGAGGAGGAGGAGAAAGCAGCACAGTGATGGGAATATTGTTCTCCGGAGAAGGGGTGCAGCAGAGGTGGCAGAGAGTGCCCAAATGAGTTCATAACTGCCAGTTAGGGAACCAGCTCTGCACTTCGGAGATGTTTCCTTGTGCCAGCCATAGCTCAGCACCTAAGGGATCAGCTGCATGACAGCAGAAGCCGTAGGCTGGCACTTTCTCCTGATGGCCCACAGTGTTCACCTGTCAGTAGACTTGCACCCACAACATGTAAAAGCCCCGGGCCATCCGCTCTTCTTCAGACTGCAAAATTATGCCGTTTGAAAAGCCCCAGAATGCTGATTCCTCCCTCCGCAGGGACACAGTTCTCCAGAAATACAAAAGCACGGGTCCATCAGGAAAAAAGGATATACTGGACAGCAAAACACTGTAACCGTCTATCAATGCCATGTGGGATGCTGCTGAAAGAATTTTGGAACAGCTGTGAGACTTTTTGGATGCTCAAACACTGAATGAGTCAAAAAATCATCTGTGTCCTACAGAGAAACATTTTAGAAAACAAAGCAATTGGCTTCTAGCAACATGATGTAACCTTGGTTTTTCCTCCCCTTATTGTAAGCGCATCTCTGGGTGTTTGCTTTTAAAGCTGTATCCATTAATAATGTGCCTCTATATTTATTTAGAGATATGTCAAACAAGGAGGGCTTATCCGTAGCTCCAGGCAACCCTACAATTTTAATACATAAACAGCTATATAAATGAGTCTCATAAACGTCCAACAAAAGCTTCAGCAACAAAGAACCCCATAAGCACACCGTCTCTTCTCAGGATGCTCAAAATTTGGCATCCACTTCAGCGGCCAAGGAGAATAAATAAGTTTTCCAAGGGAACCAGCTCAGGTTATTACAGATCAAATGGAGGAACAAGTTGTTTGCCTTTCCTTAACTTAAAAAAAACCAGCCCACAAATGGAAAAACATGGGCCAGTTTTTCAAGCAATCTCGGCACATTGCCTGCCTAAATTATACTTACATGCAAGTGCATGCAAATGTGTTGTTTCCCTGGTCATATGCCTGAACTGCATCCACATTTTCCTCAAATGCCTTCTGGAACGTGACAGGACATGTACAAGCAGCCTCCCCAACCCTTCAGAAACCAGAGTATGGGCATACTGCTGGGAACAGAGGAAACACCTGCATTCCTCCACAGCACAAATGCAGCCAAAATAATGATGAGTCTGAAAAAAGCCTGACCGAAGGCAAAGGTCAGGTTGCTGGGACTTTGCAGAGCAGAGGGGGCTCAGCTTGATGCTTGGTAGGAGGGAGCTTTATCCTCTTGTGCTTTTAAATGTATTTTACTGCAGGAGATGAGGGGAAAAGCCAAATAAAAATAAGCAAACATTTTCAGCTTCTGCTGCAGTTCTGTAGAGGGGTGACTGAACACTGCTGGCAGTAGCTCAGCCTCCATCAGAGCCTGCTGCTGCTGGCTGTATCCCTTCCAGAGAGACGGGCTCTGCCTGCCACTGAGGCAGGGGAGGTGCACAGTGGGGCACGATGTGGCACACCTGTGTCACAGGCAAGCAACTGTGCAGTGCTAGCCACTACTTTGGGCCAAGCCCTGCTCCAGTGCAAATCTAAAAAGTGTGCTTGCTGAAAACTTTCAGGGCTTTTGAGCACATCCCCCGACATGGAATACCAGCAGTGATGTTTTAGCTGGCCCCATCGGGGCTCAGGATGTCCTGCTTTCCCCCTGGGGAGATGCTGCTGATGTCTCAGCTGGGCATCACCCATCCCACACATGGGATCGAGGGAAGGCACCAAAGGCACCATGGAGGCTCAGCTTCCAAACTTGCTTTTCTCTTCCTGGCTGGCAGTTACATGCAAAAAAAATTATGTGAGAGGACCACAAGAGAGAAAGATAAGAAAACCCTCAGTAGTTCAGCTTAGGCATCAGGGGTTTTTAATCCTCCTCCCTCTGTCTGTCTGATGCCCAAAGGAAAAAATAAAGTGCTTGAACAGGCCAGTTTGGTGCAAGTCCCTGTCCCTCCCTTCCTGCTCCCCCTCGCTGCAGCACAAGAGGAAAAACACTTGAAAGGCTGGGGGGCGGCCACAAGGATGTCTGCTTTGCCTGCACTCATGCCACTCTTCCTTTTGTAGCTTTTCTAACATCCAAAGAGGAAAAAGGCAGGACCATCTCCCGCACCCAGGTGCCTTTCTTACACACGCACAGACGAGCACATTCCCATTCAAAACAAGATTGCAGTGCATTGAACTTGTCCCTGAATGTAACCCTTCTGGCTTGAACAGCCCTGCTGGCTCCTGCCTTGGGCAAGGTTTCAGTTTCCCTGTGGCTTGATGACGTGATTTGGGCAGGATTTATGAGGCTTACAGAAAAACACAATTAAATCTAAGGGGCAATGGTGGGGATTTTTTTCTATCCTTTTTCTTTTCCTCTCTTTTCATTTGCTTGCCTCTAGGACCGAGGCAAAAGTTGAGTTGGCAAAAGTCTGCCGTGTTGGCTGAGGCCTGAATTTTTAGCCAAAGACATTTTCTCTAAGTCTAGTTCAATTAATTTCCTGGAGTTTTTCAAACATTTTCTTTGCTCTGAGTGACTGAGAAGCCATTGACATTTCAGTTGAACAGCAATCAAAATACAGGACCTGAAGGGCCAAAGCCACGTGTGCTGTAACTGCTGTGGCTGGCACTGCAGCTGTCACCAGTGAGGGAAACAGCTGAGGTGGACATCCTGGAAGGTAAGGCAGGCAGGAAAGAGAAACCAGGCTGGAACTGAAATATCCTCTCTGCTTCCAGGAGAAGAAGAGCCATCCCTTTGGGAAGAGACCTGGTCAGGTCTCTGCCTGATCCTGAAGGCTCAAAGAACAGACATAAGCAAATCCAACAGAAAGGAGCATAACCTCCACTGGAAACCACACATGGTGGAAAAGAAAAAGATTGCATCCCAACTTTGTGCTTTGAGTCCTGTTCAATAAATAATAACAGAGTGTGTTGGAACTGTGTCAGCTGTGTCATTTCAGGTAAGGAAGACTTGCGTTTTCTAGGTACCAGCTCTGTAAATCCCCGAGGAGCAAGGTGCCAGTGCAAGCAAGGGTCACACTGTGCTCAGTGAGGCACGTGTGCACCCACAGCCACGTGTGCCCAGGCAAATGCATTTCTCTCTCCTGTAGAAACTAAACTTCAGATCTCGTGGGCTGATTTTCTTAATCCAAAAGCAAAGGTCAAACAGAAGGTATGTGGATTGGTTTATTTATGGAGAACCTTAGCCATCAGACTTTCCAAAAGCATCAGCAAATTCTGCACATCCACATTTAAACCCCTCAGAAAGGTGTTGTGCCCTGCCCTTCCAAAGGCCCCCCTCTTCAGGTGCTGGGCTGTCAGTGTCAGGAGGCAGGAGCCTGGCGCAGCACCAGCCAGCCTGGCACAGCCCATGGCAGGGCCACCTCTGCCGGGAGAGGGGACACAATGAACTCAGACACAGAGCGTCCTCTGAGGATGTCAGCCTGCTTGAATTATTTACTTGTTTCTTATTACATTACTGAAAAGGAGAGTGAGAAAAAAACCCTCCCAGCTCACCCAAAGAGGAAATGAATAGGGAAACTTTGAGATTTCTCATCCCTCTGAAAAGCTCCTTGGTGAGCATGACCGCCACAGCTGCCCCCTCGCCTCCTGACCCGCCGCCCTCCCGAGAGGCCTTGCACCGCCTCAATCCCGATACCAACAAGGAAGTACAGGCTCTTAACCACACAGCCAGTTTCTTTTCTAAGCCTTCGGGTTGCCTCAGAAGTTTTTTAAACAAGACGCTTTACTGTTTTTGAAACCTGTGCATCCGTATGGTTTGCAGGTTACTCAAATAACCTTATCACTTGAAGCAACACTGGCATGAATTTCAAAACTGCTTACTGCGGTGCTCCCCTCCCCTCTCCACACATATCTATTTACTCATAGGGAGCCTTATTTACAGTATCTTCCTGCCAACTGCTGACACAGAAGAAAAAAAAAGCCCTGGGTTACACATTAAGCTTTATCGTTGAAGTATTCATGCCAGACGGTGTCCAAACAGAGTTAACTGACTGACCTTAGCTCAGGGTAAGCCACACAAGGGGGAAATTTCTATCGCAGTCTGCTTGCACGGGCAGAGCTCGTTTCGCACCACCAGCTTTTTCATCTCCTTCCCCCCCCTTCATCTGGGCTGAAAAGGCTTTTCAAAGAAAACATGGTTTTGTTTTCAGAAAGCGAAGTAGAGCTGGTTCCTTGTAAGTTCATTAAAGGAAGAATTACCAGAAGGAGACGTTTGCAGGTAAATGTTAACGCATGGAGAGAGCTGCCTGTACAACAAATCCTGATCTAAAATCCGCACAGCCTGTGAGTCAAATCCAATTCTTCAGTCAAAAATGGGAAAACGAAGAGGACTGCCATGCAAGAATATGCCGTCCAGAGGATCTGGAAAATCCAGAAATCAGCTTCACTACGCCTGTTTTGCACAGCAGCTTTGGAAAGATCTGCCAAACGTAACAGTTTCATTTGACAGTCATCTTCTGGCTTAACTTCTGAGCTGGCTGGTGGCCATCTCCCATTGCACAATAAATGCCTGCAAAATTAATCATAAACTCCCTGCATGGAACTCCCAGTGCTGCTCTCCTGAAGGGTACCTGCATCCTGCTCCAAAACCCTGCCACTACCTCAAACCCCATGCTCATTAATGGCCCAGCCAGGGAGGGAGGACAAACTGTCACAAAAACAAACCATGAACTTTATTCTTCCACTCCTACTTCTGCAATCTGCTGGCCGAGCCATTTACCTCTGTGTACACTTCATGACAGCCACACCACAACCAGGCACATAGGCGCTTATCTCAACCTCACACTTCGCATCCTTTCTTCTCACAGCGAACACTTGGCTGCTGAAGAAAGCTGTACGGCCCATCCCGGGGAAAGAAGAGCTCAGATTATCCTGTCTTGATCCTCTCTCTCCAGTACATTCACTACCACCAATTCAGCAGAGATGCGGTAAGGTCCCCTTGCTGCAACACTGTCTGCATGTGTTGGTTTTATCAGCGGGGACTCATAGGAAGGTAGACAGAGTGGGTTTGTTGTTTGTGAGAAATGCTGCCTGGCCAGCCCTGCCACAGGAGAGTGGGGCATGAGGCATGGGTGGGACATCACTGCACTTGCTCCCTGGATAAACCACATCCCACTTTCCTGCTCCCATGTCTCCTTCTGTAAAATCACCTCCTTCTGCCAAGCAAGCTGCTCTGCATGGGGAGGGAAAGCCTCTGCTCCCCATTTCCTATCCTCGGCACATAGTGCTAGCACTGGGGGATGCTATCCCGCAGTCCCTGTCCCACCACAGGGGTGCAGCCCTTGCTCTGGCAACCTCCGTAATGGCTTTATACCTCGTTTGCAACAGAGGTCTCTCCCTCCATGAACTCACCAGAGTGCTCAGGCTCAGGCAGCTCCCAGACCCTCTGAGCACATCTGGCTCTTGCCCAACTGCCACACTGCCAACCCTGGGCTTTCCCAGAAGGATATGGCCATTGAATCCAGGGCCCTGTCTCTCTTCCTTGCAACTCTAATTAAATTGCTCATTAAAAAAAAGAAGTGAATTGCATTCCTGCTATGTTAATTCGTTCCTCCTATGTAGTGCTCTTCTTCCAATAGACTAAATTGAATTGAGCATACAAACACCCCAGGAAAATAACAAAAAAAAAAAAAAAAAAAAAAAAAACCCCAAGAAGGATTAAAACACATCNACCCAAGCAGGATTTAAACAGCTCCAGAAGTGAGCAAGAATGTACTTCCTAACATGTCTAAAAGCAAAACATAAAGGTATAAAACAAATGTGATTAAAACCAGAGAAGTAAGCAGCACACATTTTATTGCTATGTTTTCACTTTTTATTTCTTTTTAACAAGGATAAAAAATAACTTGTGCAACCTCCGCCAGGAAGTGAGTGGATCTTTGAACTCTGCCATCTGGCTAGTGGAATCTGTATTTTTGTTGCCTCGGGTTACAGGTTAATCTTGCCAGTTTTTATTATTTGTAGAAGTAGTTGGCCTCTCAGAAGCTTTTATGGTCTGTGTCATAGAGAAGATTGCTACTGAGCAAAATACACGCACAAAATACCGGGGTCAGTGTGGCGAGGACATTGAGCAGGGAGGGAAAAGAGAGGGAGGAAAAAAAAAAGCTAGCTCTGGCTAATCCAAAATCATCCTTTTTATTACAAGAGAAGACGTTGCAACATGTGCTGGCGAATTTGCCTCACGCTGCAAGTCAGCGCAGACAGGAAGGCAGAGCCTCCCTGCTCATGGTGGAAGTCAAGCCCGAGCATGCCCAGCAGCTGAGGAGACCCATGTGATGACAACAGCATCCAGCTCCATCTGGTGATGTGCTCCCAGCCCCCCCGGGCACTTTTCCATCTAGTCTTGCAAGCAGCTGGATCAATTTACTCTAGCCTACGGTGCACTGCACAGGCACAGACTGAAATTATTACTCATGGAAATCCCCTCTGTCTCAGTGCTTTGAACAAGGAATCAGGTAGCTTTCAACCTCCTGACAATTAATAGCTTTTGGTCGAGGGAGAACAGTGCGAACACGCTGGAAGCTATGGGTTTCAAAACAGCTTGCTTAGTTTCTAGTAAATTAAAGGGAGTGGGTGGTTGAGGTACACAGTAATATTATCCAGCCCAGTGTGGTCTTCACTGACGTCAGCAGGACATTTTTTTCCCTTTTCTTTCCCTCTGTCTGCCTGCCTCCCAAAAAGAGACACATGGAGGCTAACGCTGTGACAGAAGCATGGCTCATACACCCGGAGAACCTCCAGCTTTCCATCAACAAAGCCAGAGCACAGATGCTACTATGTTGCAAATGAGCAGCACCAAAATATATGCAAGTCATTACAGAGGAGGAAAAAAGCTGTTGGAAACAGAAATCATGAGAACTTGCAATATGTATTTCTCTTCGTGTTGCATGATTAACCGTTCTAAGACAATGCTCTTCCTGTGGCTAAGAACACATCCTCATCTCAGATTTTGCTTGAAATAATAGTGCATTTGACTGTGACCCCTCCCCAGAACTGCTGTGCCCATCCCAGCAGAGCTCGGTGGTGTTTGCAACTGTGTTTTCTCAGTCTCACTGAACACATAATTTTCTCTGAGGCCCCTGAACTGTAGGCTGGAGGCATAATACAATAGCTGCCAGCTTTGCATTGAAAATATGCCAATAAGTTCAGCAGAAAAATTCCACTATGCTTTCAGCAAACTTTTCAAAACATGATTTCTGTGTATAATTGTGCACTTGCAGCTTTTTCATGCAGTGCTATTTGCATATGGAATAAAAGGTGGTTGGACAGCAAATAAACAGATGTACAACACTGAGATGCTGCAGGTAGGAAAAATGTACCTACCCTAGGCTTGTAGACATCACCTTCCAGGTGAAACCTACTATTACAGTGACCACATTTTCTGTGTCAAAAACGTGAAACACAGAAAGTATCCAGGCCAGAATTTTTTTAGGGCTGTAAAAGACAAAGGGGACTTTTTTATAACAAAAATGTGTACTGAAGTTGCTGTGCCAGGTTCTGACTCAACGCAGACACATGCGTACTGCTCGAAGTGGAAGATTTTTCCAGTAATTGAGTGGACTGAATGAGCTCATCATGACCCACTGAGCAAGTTTTCTTAGTATTCATTTTGAGCAAGAGAACAGCTTTGATCAGTGTTTGCACTCATTTGACTTTTCCCCTCTTCCCAAACTTTTGTTCTTTTCATGAAACACCCATTCCATTCGGCTCCTCTTGCTGAAAGGAGCAATTTTTTCCTTGTGGCCACGGGACTTAAGTAAATATCACTGAAGCATTAAAAATCCAATGTATTAATTAAATGATACTGCAGGCATTGTCAAGTTCACCAGGATCACCAGAGCAGGAGGAGAAGAGTACTGTCCAGGAAAGCCAAAAGACACAGTCATTCCACAGAACACTGCAGAGAGAGAGTGCATCCTTGTGCAGGAGGCTGAGGGGAATGCGTGAAAGTGGAAGACCATGAATCACTGCAAACAAATTACGTGATCACTGATCAGCACATTCTTCTTGTCCTTCCATATCCTGATCTCCTGATTTCGTGATGGTCTCCCATGTAAATTGATGGCATTCTGCCTGCTGCTCTGAAGTGCATTTTTGCTGCTTGTTGTTAATGTATGAAACCTAATACACTGTGAAGGTTGAGGAAAAGGTCTTGAACCAAGTAATTTTTGGCAGGAGTAGCTACAATTCCCTTGAGGCCACAGCTACAGACTGGGCTTTGCTGCAAACACCCCACATCCTTGTGCACCCGCCTTTGGAGAACAAGTCACAGATTTTTACAAGGAAGCATTGCACAACATTTGCCTTTTCTGAGAGTTGCCTGCTGAGGTCCCTTTGACAACAGTGTCTTTCAGGATTCATTTGCAAATTTCATTAGGGCATTTTGGAGAAAAAAATGGAAGGAATTAATAGCTATGCGTAATTACAACTCAGCATGGCAGTGCCTGTGGGTTAATGGAGCTCATATCTCCAAGTTGCCACTCCTGAGTTTTAGCCACCAACCTATGCTCTCTTCTTCCTGCAAATGGAAAGTCCCTATCACTTTACACAGTAGGCAAAGACAATTACCCTCTGGACTTTGAAAGAAAAGGAACTTTGGTGAATACGTAACTCAGCTAAGCAGCACCTTTCATTTAAAAGAAAATGCTCTTCCATTTTCACACCCAACAGGTGCAGCCCAGGTGGTAGCCTGCTTTCTTCCAAGGTCTCACCAGAGTCAGAATGGCACCCCAGAGCCCTGCCTACACAGCTTTGGGCTCTCTGACTGAGCATTTTAACAACTTGGCTCTGGCCACAACAGCCTGCAGCACAATGTGCCCAGCCATGGGAGATGAGGTTGAAATGTAATCCACAGGTTTCTCCAGTTCTCTTTTTCAGCTATTTTTGGAGATGTGGTCGAGTCCAGGCCACAGTGATCTGCACAGCTATCTTCAGACAGCTTTTGGCCACCCTCCCGTGTGAGAGCAGAGCTTGAGCCCAGGTTTTAACTTTCAAGCAAGGTGGCCCTGATGGCGAGAAACATGGCCCAGGTTGCTCAGCTTGAGCTGAGGTTGTCAATGTAGACTGGTTTTGTAGCACAGGATCGATGGCAGCTGCCATCTCATGTCATGCTGGCCACCAAACAGCCATGGGCTGGTCACAGGTCTGAGCCACTCATTCTGCAGGCAAGGCTGAAGGTAGACCTGAAGATGCACTTGCCTGAAGGTGGAAACAAGGCCACCAGGCAGAGCAATGCCCCATCACCCCCAGAAAAATGCAAGCAAAAAAGTTAACCATCCCATGAGATAGCCCCCTGGAAAATATCTTGTGTGATTGCTTCTCACTAGCCCTGGTGAAAAGCACTCAAAGGAAGAGGGCTGCACATCTCAGCTGGCACGCAAAGAGTCCTTCACAAGGGACGCCCCTGACCTACTATTACCACCACTCTCCTTCATTATAAAGCCTTCAGAAACCTTTCCAAGATGGTATTTTTGTGACCAGATAAAGGTCAGAGTCCCTGCTATGGAAAATCAGGCCTGATTCGGAGGCAGGTTCAGCTGACAGAGTCATCTGACCAGTGCAGCTGTGCACAAACTCTGAACCAGTTCCCTTCTTGTGTCTCTGTCAGGCTGGGCATGAAGCTCAGACATCTGGTAGTTCCTGAATTACAGCGTGCACACAATAACGGACGTGCCCTGCTTGGGGAAGCTTGTGTTTATTATTTTCCAAGCTTTGCATCAACTACACACAGAACCAGACCACAGTGTCCGGTCACCAAATCTGCTGTGTGCAGCTGCGTTGGCTGCTAAAATGAACGGTGACTTTGTAAGGCTGTGGCTTCCCTGGCAAAAAACAAAAAAACAAACAAACAAAAAAAAAACCGCCCAAAAAAACCCCCCCAAAAAAAACAACAAAAAAAACCCCCAAAAAAACTAGAGGAAAAAATTTGCATTTCCCCTTTTCTGTCTTGCCAAATCCTTCCCTTCAAGAAACTACGCAAAGTCCTGCTAAGTAGCATCACACTTGAAAGGAGGGCAGCAGGCCCAGCCATATCACCCACAGCTTTGCTCATGTCCAGCAGAAATGCTTGGGGATGGTTCACAGCCACCCAGTGGGGTCCAGTGCATTCACGTGCTCCCTTGGTTTTGGGGGGATTGAAGTCAACCCTAAGCCAGCAGAAGGACCAGTGGCCCCACACAACTTCCCACAGCACTGCCCAGGTGTCACACTGAGCACCAGCAAAATCAGATCGTGCAATTGCACCAGCCTGGGTCCCAGTGCATCCCCACCCTGCTCCCCCTCCATGCCTGCCCTCTGAGGTGCTGCTTGTGCTCCCCCATGAAAAAATGCTGCCCCGTGAGTGGCCCCGAACCATCCCCTGCACCACCACCTGCCCCAGCAGGAAACTGCGGCTGCCAGGCCCCCAGTGACCTGTGCAGAACGCCACGGCGCCTCTCCAGACCCAAAAACACCCGCATTGGGGTGGGCAGCAGCTGGGGTCCCACCACAGCCAGCACCAGTGTTCAGGATGAGCTCCCAGCCCACACCTGCTGTCCCATGAATGAGGCCGAAATCCCCTTCTGCCATTCCCCTGCCAGCACCACCGAGCCACACTGTTTTGACCTTTTCAGGGAAATCTGCCTGGACATTTTGGCTCTGCCACCCTGGCAGCCGCAGCAGAGGGGGAGCTGAGCCCACTGTAAAGGTCAGAGAGGCACAGCCTGCCCCTCACGGGGCTGCTGGGCCTGCCAACTCAGCTGTTGCCTTCCCGTGACTACAGCTGCCATCACTGCTTGGAAAGGGTACGAGTGCGATCCTGGTATTACAGTCTGGAGATCACAAGGCCATGGCCTCGGATGGGCTGTCAGAACCAGGAGAAGCAGAGTGCTCTGTGCTGGCTCCTTGCCAGGGAAAGCTGAGAAGGGTCCTCATCGTTTCTTGGAGCTACTTAGTCCCGCAGTCAAAGGGACAAGCCATGTGCTTCACATAAGGCATTTGTGTTTGCTTGAAAAAAAAGCAAAAAGTCCCTGAGATGAGAAATTGTAAAGACACAGCAAAAAACCCCAAAGCTTCAAGCCTGTGAGCACCTCTCCCAACCATACACAAATCGCTTCCATATTTTACAAGTTTTGAAGAGTGTGTATATGCACTTTGTAAATCAGCAAGCCTGACCCTGAAGCCATCCAAAACTTATGATCAAAAACTTCTGAGTATTTGAGGTGCAAATGACATCATTCTCCAAAGGGCTCCTTCATCTAAGTAAAAAAAAAAAAAGTAGGAATTTTTGAAGAAGAACAACAGAAGCCCTGAAAACTTGCTTTCTGTACCAGGAAACATGCTGCATAATGGGGACACACACAGTCCCATTGGTACAAGCAAGAAGCAGACAGCCCCTATTTTCTGTACTTATGGGACTAAAATGACCTCCAGACAAAAACCACACCACGTGTGACGTTTGAATGTTCAGAAACAAAAATCTCTCCTGTGGCCTCTATGCCTTTCATCTACCCTCCTGCATCTCTGCATCCAGTCTGGGGAGCACAGGTGGGGCATGGGGACAAGACTGAGGGGTGCTGCCACCCATGTTTCTGTAGCGCCCCTGGGTCTTTCAAGGCACTGTGGGTTTCTGCCAACATTGCTGAGCTGCTACAGTTCACATGCTGATGTGTCAAAGTTTCTTGGTACCAATTTCAGGGTACCATAACATCCTAGAAGGCTGGCTGCAGCCACTAGCAAGAGAGCTCAGGTTTGCTCCCTTACCCCAGCAGCAGTCCCAAGGGCTGTGACTGTGAGACCAAGTCATACAGTCCAATAGAAGCATATCTGTAGAGCAAAGCACTCGGGACTAAGGATATTATATCCCTGTAGCACACATTTTAGGAGGGGGTGCATCAGACTAGCTGCAGTCTGTCTCTATGAACTCAGCTGGGAAGCAGATGGGGTACTCCCAGAGAGCATTTTCCAGTTTAGTTTCTTCTACCAGAAACCCAGCCTATGTATTGCAAGGTCAACCCACAAGGTGAAAAGTTGTGTGGAAGCAGCCAGGATGCTTGTCCAAAGGGCATCCCCAGCCTGAACTGAGCCAGTAATGCAGGCACTTCCAGCTCATCTGTCTGCCCTGGGTGCAGAAGAGCCCCAGTGCCACTGCTTACCAGATGCTAAGTGCCTTGTATGAGCAGCCTAGGTGGATCCAGGCACCCTGGCAACAAGGCACAAGCACAGAGGACACTGGCTGAGAAGGAGAAGGAGAGGAAATATGCTCAGGAAAACAATGCTGCAGAGCAGGATGGATACAGTTACAGCCCCTGCCTGTGTACACTGAGATCCAGTGGGACAGAACAAAGTATTCTCTGCCATCCCATCTCATCCCCATCTCTTATCCCAGCCCACACTGTGCTCCTGAAGGCTGTGGTGACACAAGAGGGAGGTGCTCCTCAAAGTACATCTGAGCGAAGGCCTGGACGTGGATATGGAGGTGTTGGGGCAGGGGCATCCAGCTCAGCCCAGCCTCCTCGGAGAAGGCAGTTGGGCAGGCTGGCCTGCAGCCCAGGCAGCTCCAGAAAGGATATGAAACCCCATCATTGTGAAAGCAGGAGGTGACAGTTCATGCTAAGGCAAGGGGCTCCGGGATGACTTCACTGCCAGCATGAGGTGCAGCTTGCTGCATGCCACCACTCTGCAGCTCCTCAGAGCTCCCCCCAGCACAGTGGCCACAGCAGCCTCCAGGAGTCTTGTCCCCCATCTGCCACCTGGGGCAGCTCACAGCATGGCCAAGGCCAACTCTCCTGCTTTGAGACACCTACAGAACTTGTCGTGTCTTTGTCTTTATAGGGAAAAACAAAGACAGGAAGATAAAAGCAAGCATTTGTGACCAAAAAAAAAGAGGCATAAAATCATGAAGGTGCCAGGTAGCACTAGTTTGGAGTTCCATGGAAAAGCAGGGCCATTTCAAAAAGCCAGATGCCGATGAAATGTTATTTCTGGACACCACTTCAGAACTGACTTGAAGGGAAGTGTGACATTTACTGAGTCACCTCCACCACTTCCTGCAGCACCTGGAGCTTACTTCAAGGGCTCTCATTTAGATACTGAGAACTTGCTCACTATTCAGGCTGAAAATAACACCATTTACTTTCATTTTTTTTTTCTGAAAAGTTCTGCTGAAATCATCATCTGTAATGCAACAGCCTCCAGTGCAGCCCTATATGCAGTTCACACAGCACGATGAAAGAGCAACTTAAAAGTTGTCTGTCACCTGGTACTTCTCCCAGAAGGCAATCAGCAACACATAGCTGCTTTCTCCCTGAATCCAGTAACCAGCAACAAGACTTTCATTTTCCAAGCCACCCCAAACCATGTTGCATCCTGAACACTGATGGAGGTTTTCACCACTTCCTCTGACTGCACCAGTAAGCTGTGACCTCCTCAGCCTCAAACATGGGCTGCAGTGGCTGCACCATGAACTAATTTTGAAGGACAGCTCTGAATCTCTGACTTTATGAAGAATCATTTAGGGCTCCTGTGTCCCTGCTTATTCCCATCAGAGCCCTCTCAGGCTCAGGATGCACAGCCTCAAAGTGCAAGCAATTTCAGAGAAGAGGAATTGAAAAGAAAAGTTAAATCTAATTAAAAAAAAACAAACCACAAAACAAAAACCAAACACACACAAATATTTCTTCGTTTCACATCTAAATTATTTTTACATGTTTCTTCTGTTTTTAAGTACTCCCCTTGCTAGGGACATAAAACTTTGATTAATTGCGTATATGCATTAAGCCTCCCTGTTTTGATATACAGTTTGTTTATAAGGAAAGGACAGATTTTCCACCTTGGTATTACAGAATTTACACAACATTTCACATCAAATCCAAAAATATTTGTAGTGTTTCTTTCAAAAGTTGAAGCTGGATGAAGAACATTTTGCCCTTATGAAGACAAAACCTTTCATTAAAGGCCATTACAATCACAAAGGATCAGCCACCTAAACCCAAGTGTCTTTATTGGCAGCACATCCATTAAAACAACTACTCGAACAGGATATGACATGTGAATGTTTAGTCTGTGGAAAAAAAAGAAAAAAGCAAAAAAGTATCAAATGTAGAAATGTAGAAATGTCAAGGGTGAAAGAGAAACTGGGGTTGTTTGCTGTTGGAAATGTTTCCTCTTGCATCACACTGGCTTGTGAGAGCCATGTATGCAGAACGACCATGGAAGTTCTAGGAAAGGATGAAAAACCTTCCTTTCTTGTGAAATACACTGTTTTCCCAGGGACTGTTCCAATTCAGAGTCAGACAGGAGTAAATGTGCAAAGCTGTCTGAGAAGAGCTGCAGATCCATGCTGTTCAGCCCATGCATTTGGATGCCAAGGCCCCAGGATGCACCGTGCAGCAGCTCTGCAGCACAGCAGTGCCAGGGAGAACAGTGCTCATCCAGCAAAGAGCAAACCCACTGCAGCAGACACTGTGCTGATGCTCCACTTGCTCCATTGCTTTGGGCAGACTTTAAATTTAAGGGGATAGTTCATTTGTTCTCAATCTCTCTTTGGTTTCTCTAGTCTGGGATATCGACCAAAAGGCACAGCAAAATGTCATGTGGACAATAACCTGCCTATTTTAAAAAATAATATTGCTGCATTAAGTCTCCAGGGACTGGGACATTTCATACAGGTACACAACTGGACATTCAGCTCTGAGAAATGAGGCTGGACAGAGTAAAAATTATGTTGTTTCCAGCTGGACATATTTTACAGCCTGTCAGTCTGCCAGATTAAATGGAAGAGAGGAAAGACCAGTTGGGACATGCACCCAAGCTGAGATCTTCTGATCGTTCCTCTTTTTCCCTCTTTCTACTCATATACCCAGAGACTTCGAAAACTAGGTGAAGGCTGGGGCTGGTTATGAACCAAAACAAGGAGAGGGCTGTTGTGGACATCTGTGCTTGCTTTCTTGTGGGACTTGTCAGAAAAAGAGGCATGCTGCATTTTTACTGGAAGGGGAGATTAATCATCTAGGAGATGCAAACATAAGAGAAAAGAAATAGTGTCTGTTGAGACACTTCCAGCTACATCGTGCCCCTTGCCCAGCATGTTCTTGGCCTCGCAGGCAGGCTCAGCACCCAAAGGGCTCCAGGGCTCTGAAACATGTGGAGCTGTAGGGGAATGGCTGGGTGCCAGAGGCAGGCACGCCCATGCCACCGTCAAGGCAGCAAGATCCTGCACACCCCCACATTCTTCACAAAATTACAAAAAATGTTAATTTATAGCAAATCCTTCCCAATTAAAGACCATAAAGCTCCACAGTTAATCAAGCTGATTAAATGAATTAAACTTGTTAAGAACAGTTTTATCAAAACATTTACATTTCTGCTGAGCAGAGATTCATGTGACTTTGAGCTGCAAAGTACACAGTTGCCATGAGAGGACTAAAAAGAGGATTGGGAACATTAGCCATGTGAAAAATCAAGCCTACCACTGCCTCTCCTAGCATTCATTTAAACAAAGGAGCTTCCTAGTCCATTAATTTGATCACCATGTCAGGTATCTCCTACTTTCTGGAAAGAGAGGCATTGCTTACCCACAGTAGTAGGAAACATGTGGGTCCAAAAGTGGGGAGCTCATCCCCACCTTAAGAAACACCTCCAAGACAAAGTGCTGCAAGTGGTCCTGGGAGAGCAGCACCCCTCACCTGACCCATGGTGTACACCCATGGCACTTCTCCAGGTAAAATGATGGCCTCATCTCCAGGGTCTGAGGGCACCTATAAAGAAACATGTTCATAAGAACACACAGCACACACATTTCCATTGCTGTCTGAAAGATTAAAGTAACTCAGCAGGGTTTTTTTCCTTATATATAAGTCTGCTCAGCTTCAGACCCCACAGACATGGGTCCAATAATGGCCTTAGATGCCTAACTTCTTAATTCAGACACTCATCTTCAGTGTCACCCAATCATGGAGAGGTGTACTGCTGAGAGGAACTGGACATTCCACCAGCATCCTACATCCTTCAGAAGACAGCAGAGCAGGTTGGTGGTGACATCCTATTTACCTGTGCCACACCAGGACCCACCAGCCACGTGTCCTCCCAGAACCTGATGGGACTAAACTGGGAGCAGAGAGACCTGTAATGGCTGGACACAGGCTGGGCTGGTATTGAGGGTTTTCTCTGAGCTTATGAAGAGAGAGGAGCACCCTCTCACAACACTCCACGCCCCTTTTAGGATATAACCTGTGGGGGTTGCTGTCTATCTGCTTACAGTAGAGCAAGTCATGATGATAGGACTTACACTGAATGCCCCACTCCTGCACAGCTCAAATACAACAAACCACGGCTAGAAACAGCAGGCATGCCTGTCACAAATGGTAGCCCATGTGCATGCAGAAGGCAGGTTAGTGTGGGCTTCACATCCTTCTCAAATATTTAGCCCACCTCATTGATGGGTTTTCTTTGCTGCTGCAACATGCACTGCCCTCCACGGCAGGTAGTTTGAATGTAGTACTGTGTGTCTGCCCAGCACTGCATCCACAATAATGTCCTGCCAACTGAGGATTTAAACCTTGAGAGTGCACAATTCCAGCTAAGAAGGCAGTGGGAAAGAGCATGTTTAGAAGATCTGCAGTTTCAGCATTTTGCAGTGAGTTCTGCTAAGGCAAAGACAAACTTGGCATTGGTGCTCCATCTTCTGTGCCATATGCTTTATTCATCTGAGAGTTGCTTTTTTTCCTGCAGGGGAGGGTGGATTGGCAGGTATGGAAAGAAATTCATTAAAATTACTTTGGTTGGTTCTTTGTACTGGCCATCATCTCCATTTTGGTTTTTATTTCTCATGCCCAGAACAATCCTGAAACAAAGACATCCTCTCCAAGAGCATAATAAATACTCTCAGAAGGAGTGCCTGAAAGGCCACGCTCCTTGGATGAGCCTGTAAAAGTTACAAGTTGTGGCTGGAGTATTTATAAAGAGTGGTAGAAACCAAGAGACTGATAATAAAAACAACACATTAAGAAACCAAATATGCTCACATGCCATGCAACAACCTGGGTATTGGCAAAAGTACCATCTGTTATGTGCAAGACACTTGCCTGGTTTTGCAACAACAGGTTTCTCAGATGATGCTTGAACTGAGCTACCTATTCCATTCTGCACTGCTTGTCAGATAAATGGCAACCTTTTTAATGGAAAGACAGACGTTTGATTATTTTAGGTTCAGGGATTCTGGCCAATTCCTTCCCAAAAGTGGTGGGGGTTGAATAGCCAGAGAAAATTTATGCATTTAAGCTTAATGATGCTTAAACACTACAAGTAACAACATAGAAATGGACAGAAGCCTGAGGGGTAGAAGAAATCTCCAAGAAAAGGACTTTTCTGTTCAGAGAAACTGCCAGCGGCTCCTGATAGTGGCCATTACAAATGTATTTCCACATTCTGTCTTTTTAAAGTATATATTCTTTTCAGTTAAAAAGAAGTCTGCGCTCATTCTCTAAGTCCTGTGATATTTCTGCACCTAATGGTTTCCAGGTCTGTCCATAGTCTGTAACAAGTTTACGTTTATCCATAAAAGACAAAGCTTTGAAGGGTTCAGACCACAAAAGCAATCAAATAACTCATGAGCCACAGGCAAACACTGTGGGACATTCAGCTCCCACAGCTTTGGAGAAACTTCCAGTTCACTGCCAGTTTAACATAATGATACTAGGGAGCTACACAAAGCCCTTTGCCTCTCTCCTTTCCTTGATTATGAGGTTAGGTACAAACCTCTTCCTATTTCCACCTCTAATGCCCACAGGGAAGAAATAGTCAAAAAGGTTTCTTAAGAAATATGAAAACTGCATAGACATCCTAGTAAATGCTCTTCAGGTAGTGCATGTTTCACAGGTTGGGCTTAGGTATCATTTACAGATTAAGTTGAAATTGGGTCCTTTCATATTCTAATCCACATTGAATATAAAAATGAAGCGTCACCTGCACATACAAAGTGCATATACCATTCCAAAGCTTTTATGTGTCCAAACAATCAGCTCTCAAAACCTCTGCCTGAGTTTCAGCAGAATGCATTAGTGCTGGGAACAACCAAGGCTGGACTTCTCCAGAAGAGACTTACTCACCATTTTAACACCCTCCCTTTCCATATATCCAAACTGTTAGCCTACCCAAACCCCAGGGAGTACCCAGTGTGAGTGTGAATGGTGAGGAAAAATTTCCCAAGCTGGAGACTTATGAACCTGTAAAGCATTTATTTTTCTTTCTTTTAAAGGATCATTTTGGATCTAGTAATAAGGAGAAGTGTGTGAACTTTGGTTTCTAGTTATGATCTCACAAAAAAATGTTTCTGAAATGGGGGATTGGGAAGGAAAACAGCATCTAACAGCTCTTGCCAGGACATGGGCAATACAAGGAAACATTTGGAAAAATAATCCATAGCAGTTGCTGAAAAGGGCTTAACAAATGGATAAGAGGAGCATCAAACTAAATGCCGGTTTATAAAACAAGAGGGCCTCCTTTCGACCTGCAGAGAGGTGAAGAACATTGTATCACTGAGCAGAAGGGGGATGGATTTTCTCGGCAGTGTGCTGCTGGGTCTGAGCCATCTTCTAAACAGAGAAAGCAACTGCAGGCACTCGTGTGTCAAAGAGATGTTGGCATATTGGAAAGAATTCAACAATGAACAACAACCAAATAACTAAAGGGAAGATTAAATAACTAAATAGTAGAGTTTGGATAAGTAAATCCCTAAGAGGAAGGTACCTGAAGGTGTCAACATCAAGGAGAGAATGCTGTTTACAAAGCTCTAGATGAAGTGTAACAAGAAAGTAAAATACCTCTTCCTGCAGAAAGGGAAAATGCACACTGGAAGTTTGAGCTGATAACCCCCTGCCAGTGCCCTTTGCAGCCCTCTTAATCCCCTACCAAAACCTCAGCTGGTGCAGAGGTTGCCAAGTGAGTCCCCAGGACCACTGACAGCCACGAGGGTGACACCCTTCTGCAAAGCCACCTGCCACACCCCATGTGTGCTGCACACCAGCAGCATCCTGTCCCCTTCTGCCTGCACCTCCCGCAGGGAAAGAAAAACCCAAAGTGTTTCTCGTCACATTTTACCATCACTAAAATACCATTTCTCCCCAGCATTTGATTCCATAGCAAAGCACGAAGCACCCGGTAGGTCCGCAAAACAGCAAGTCCACCCCTGGAGCCTGCAAATGCCACATTACAAGCACAGGTCAGTACTTGCCTGTAGCAATTGGATAACTGGATGCGTAGCGGCAGGATTTCACACACACACCTACATGTTTTCTCATGGGGCCATCCACAGAGCCAGTTTCTAATTTCCCCCTATGAGTGCTGTCTGGAGTTAAAGTTGCTTAGCTCTTCCCATTAGAGATGGCTTTGCTTGAGCTCAAATACACCATGCTGGATGTCTGCCTCAGGCAGACTCTTATGGTAACTTTTAGCTAAAATAATTCCACTGTGTCCTAGAACAAGACTAGAAAGATATATGTTATCTTGCTCTGTTCAAATAAAGAGATTAAGCCTGTCTGTCTTCAGAGGCCGGTACTGATACTCAGCCAGGGGAGGGGGATGCGCCTTCACAAGGGTCCTAAGTTTCTCCACCTGTGGTCAAGTTACAAGTTATGCAAAGCCTCACTCTGCATGTGCCTCATGTGGGCTTGTTTGAGTTTGGTAGATAATTTATCTGGGGACCCCATCTGTTTTGGTCTTGCTGCAGGCCAGGGACACAGGTGTTGCCTGCCATCACCAACGCCGAGGGCCGGAGTCTGCTGTAGCCTTGAAGGTGAAGCAGGGATTCTCCTCTCTTTCTGCACAGCTGCAATTAGGCAGGACAAGGACCCTTCCCCACACAACCTCAACTCCCCTGAGAACTGTCTGCCCTGGGCATTAAAAGATACAGAGTTGTTGTTGTTGGGGAAAAAAATATTTACATATGCATTTGATCCTGTAGCTAAAAGCAACATTATCATGGTGCCTGTGCAGATAGAGCTCAGATGGCAAGTCTTTAATCAATCATTTCTAACTGCCGAGTGCTTGACCCTACAAGCTTCCCATACTTTCAGTGTATGTTAGGTTTGTGTCATTTCCTTGATTTACACATGGCAAACTGAAAGCAAAATGCAGGAATCCCATCATGTGACATCACACTGGCTACCGCATGACTCACCAGCAGGACTGTCTCTTATTCTCAGATGTTAATTCCATCATGCTTGAAAAGCAGAATAACTGGGAATACTGATAGGCCAACAACCTCTGCTGAGGGAGCAGGCAGAAATGACTCACAGCCTGTGCCAGCAGCTTCCCCAGGTATTTGCTGACAACAGATAATTATTGCACAGCCGAATTCCCTGGGTTTGCTGTACCCCAGGTTCTGCAGGAGGTAGGATCCACTGAGGATACTCCCAAATCTGACTTCTGCTCCTCCTGGTCCTTCCATCCTGTCTTCTGCCTTGGCCCTGCTCCCATGTCCACCTCCACATCTGACATCAGTTCCCCTCTCCAGGCAGGGGGTCCCCAACCTTTGCACTGCTGTAGGGTTTCCTCCCTCCTTTCCTCCCTCAGCCAGATCCTAGCCCTAGTCAACATCAGCCTTCCTGCATGTTCACCTAAGCATCAGCAAAGCAGCACATCTGGGAGCACCTCTAGGCTCTGGTCCACAGCACTGCAGTGACCCTCTCAGCAAAGGAAAACAATGTCAAAGAGGCGCTGCTTGGCACCTGCAGCAGGAGGCTGCAGTGTGCCTGCCATATCATCATCTGTGATTTAACTGCCAGACTTGAACAGGTTTCCACTGAGGAAATGTCTTCAGAGAATTCAGATTCTAACTCTTAAGAAGTTTCTGTTGAGTGTCTGAGATCTGAGGCCCTTTTTTCCCTACGGTTTCTTAGTTCAACTTACTTTTTACTCCCCATGAAAAACAACCAAAGGTGCATTCCTGATATCTGCCAAATTTCAAGCGTCTCCTTTAGAGGCAGAAAGTGCTAGAGTTCATCAACAGATCACTTTAAGAACATGTTTGAATATGAAGAAAAAAAATCATTTCTCTCATCTCTTTCATGTAAGCAAGCAAAAACATTTTTTGCTGAAGCTTCCCAGATCCATTCAGCCTGAGACAGATACCCAGAACAGCTAACTGGTAGATAGATGAAGTTTTCAGGGGCTTACAAGCAACTGAGTACTTGGTCTTATAAGAAACAATAGATAGTCTTAAAAACAGAGTCTGCATCAAAGTCATCAAGTACGTGTAATTTAAACTGTGCTTCTGCTGAGTCAGAAGTAGAGATGAACAGAAAATGCATTAATTTGATAGCAAATTCCCCAAATCTGTGACTGCTTTTGTACTTTCTAAGACGACCATGGTGAAGAGATTTGTTTCCTTTGGAAGTGCCTGGGCTCTGCCACAAACTGCCTAGGCACAGACTGGAATCTAAATGAGCTTGGCAAGTGATTCTCCCCAGGACCTCCCCTGGCTCTCCAGGAGCCCAGTCTGGAACCTGGAGCTGTATCTTCCCACTTCCCCAGCACTTGTGGACCTCCAGGGAAGGCTATTCATTCTAGGGGGGCACCACAAGGACACAGGTGCCAAGCATATGAGTCACATTGGTCAGTGCTCAACCTGGAGCTAGACACAGAGAGCTCCTGAGCCGGGTAGGGAAGCAAGGGCCCCAGCTTTTCAGATTTACTGGGTATGTGTGGATTACCTAGGGCCTGGAGTAATGTGCACCCTCAGTGAAGGGTGCTGCCAAACAGAGGGAAAGCTGTGGGTTGCTATTTTGGGTCAGGCCAGGAAGGTTGCATCACTTTGCAATGATGTTATGGCATGAACTAACAGAGCCTCGCCTTACCCCATGTCCCCTCTGTCACTGCTGAGCATCTCCACCTCTATACACACACACACACACGCGCACACACACACACACACACACACACGCTTTCCCTGCACAGGGCCATCCCACCAATACCCACCATGGCACCATACCCATATCAGGCTTCTCTTGCTAAGGAGGTATCTGGGCAGAATGTGCAATCCTCTGCCACCTTATTTTCAAAGCACAGGGAAAACCTATTCCCCATTTGTTTATGCAGACATGGGTAGGAGGCAGGTAGCAGGTCTGCAGGCAGATGGGCTCAGCCCTTCCTTCCTTCCTTCCTCTTGCCTTCCACCTTTTCCCAAGAATGCCCACAGCATGCTTGCACCTGCAGAGGAGCCACAGCACTTGCTGAAACACCTCTCCCTGAAACACCTCCTTTCTTACCTGAAACACCTCTCCCCCTATTTCAGGGATGGTTTCACCTGTGACTGACAAGCTGGTGCTGGTGTTTCACAGTGCTGCTCTTCAAACCCCTCTTTAATAGCCACACCATGATTCCTGATTCTTGTGAATAGGAACCTGCTTATTTATTAATCTTTGCTGACAGAAACAGAAAGGAATGGAGGTGGGGTGCAGAGGGGAAGAGAGAAGTGTGTTTTCATTTCTGTGCTTTTGATTTGGTCTGACCAATATAGAAAAGCTGCCCTTGTACAGATGGTGTGGCCACTATTTGGGCAGGAAGGGCATGAACAAGAGGGCCCCTGAGCCCTGCAGTGCTGCGTGAGGTGTAGTGGCATCACTCCATGCAGGGAACCCATGCACAAGTTTTCATGTGAATAATGAAAACCCAAGCCTCCTCGCTCTTCTCCACGTTCCAATCCCTCCTTCTGTTTTCTCTATAATTCCATTTTCATCTCTCTTGCTTCTTTCCACCCCCATTTTACAGACATTATTCTTCCTTTGGCACAGAGCATCCCTGTGCTGAGATGATGAGTTTATAAGGCAGAGGGCTGCAACAAACGCCTCGTGAAGCCAAGCCAGCAGCCCCCAGCCCCCTTCCTCCCCTCCTCAAAGTTCACACGGTTTAGTATGCAAGCTTCCTGCTGCCTGCCCAGCCAGCTCTCTATTCACAGGCAAACTGTGCTCCTCCACTTGGCTCCCTTAGAAGAATAAGTATAAAAAGCCCTGAAAGTCTTGCTGCTGAGCCAGCAGGAAACTCAAACTGCTCTGAGCATGGGAACCAAGAGAACCGCTGTGGCCAGCACAACAGGTATTGTTTAGGAGGAAATCCCGGCAGCAGACATGACTGCCTACGCACACACAGATATATACGTATATGCTTAGTGAGGGTTTGGCAAAAGGGAGGGTTGGGGAAGTGTACTAGGAGAGAAGAATAGATTAGCACCTATATCCAAGAAAGAATAAGAGAGCTGCTCAGCCAAGATAAACAGCTGTTTTACTAGCCAAAGAACTGACCCATTTGCCATACATCTGAACCGTGTGGGACCTCAAGGTAAAGTGATGTGTCTGGCCTTGGTCTCCTGACCTTGGTCTTTTGACAGTCTTTCTATGTCCTGGGTTTTGTGTGAGTTTATGTGGCAAATGCCCTGTTTGTCACACTTGCTGTGTTTTGATTTATGTCAGTGAGCAATTTTTTATCTGGATTCCCTTTAAGTGAAAGGAAATGAGAAGATGGACTCCCAGGAGCACAACTCCTGCACTCCAACTTCTATTGAGTGTCAAGTCCCTGGGAACCAGAACTGAGGCAGTCTGATGTAAATCCCCTGACACAGCAAATGCTCAGCACAAAAAAGCCACCTCTGTGAATCTGCTTCCCAATGCACCACACAAGCTGCTAACCATAGGCACCGTCTATCTGCAAATATGGTAGACTTGAGAGCAAAAAGAGAAGGAAGAAGGAAAAACTTGAATTACATAACTTCTTTTTTCAGTGAATAAAAAGTGAATAAAAGCTGTGGTAAATGAGCTTACAAATGTCACATTCACAGGGATCACAAGAAGTTTGACAACACTATGGTGATCTAGAAGTATTTTAATGATTATGTCTTACAGTTTTTCTTGACAGAGCAGGTCCAAAGAAATAAACATGAGAGCAACAGGTCATCCCACCCAACTCATCACCCCTTGCAATCATTTCAAGGAGAAGAAGCTGTGAAATGCCCAAAGAAGAAAATGTGTGGCTCCAAGTCTTTGGATAAACACCAAAAAGCAGTTTGGAAACCTGGCCGAAACAAGCTGACTCTCAAGAGTCTGTAACATCCATTGGAAAATGTGGCTAAGAGCTTACCCTTGCTATTAGCAGCTTTCCCATAATAGGTTTTTTCTACGCTATATGGGAGCTCCAGACTACTTGCGCTTCTGCAGTGCTCCTACCCCTCAAAGTCAACTGCAGAGTTATGGCTGAAGGAGGGAGAATCTGAACTCTTACCTCCCAGGCTCCCAGGTGAAAAGTCCTCGAAAAATAAATGTATCTTAACACTCTGCTAACTGCCTTAATGACCCTGGAATGGGCACTGAACAGAGATGAAGGCCTGGCAAACCAAGCAGTAGGGAAGACAGCAGGTTGGTGCAGAGATAACCTGGGATATTCAGAGCAACCACATGGAGCCAAGAATGGAAAACATGACCAGTCTTCTGTGGCAGAAGGGACAGAGTCACATGCAGGAGATTTTAGTCAGCAGTGTGAAGCTCAGAGATTCCTACCAGCATTTCTCCCTGAGACAGCTGCCTGGAAGAAAACAAAGCAGTGCCCCTAGGAGCAGCAGCCCCTCAGCCCCAGCAGCTGCCCAGTTTCCAGCCTGAAGGGTGGTGACATGAAGCAGAGGCACTCACTCCTCTCCTCACCTGTCCCTGCTCAAAGAATACTTTGAGGGAAGAGAATTAATCTGCAGTGCAGCATTCCTGCACAGCAGATGGGCTGCATTGTGGATCACTCCTGCCCCACGTAGTGTTGTATGCACACTGCATCCACAGGCACAGCTGCATGGCTTCCCTGTGCCCTTGCACATGTAAATGCAGTGCTGGTCATAGGGAGAAAACGAGAAGCCCAGAGCCTCCCAGGTCTCTGCGGGATGAGCAGAGAACAGCCCATGCCACTGCAAGTGCAATGGTCACTGTGTCATCCATGTCCTCCCACATGAAGCACACGGACAGAGAGTACAGGAAAAGATAACCCACCTCCCCAGGGCTCAGGAGCAGAGAGAAAGAGGTGAAACCCTCCCAGCAGCAGGCTCTCACACACAGTCTTGGCACCACACCTCCCTGCCACCAGGAAAATTGGCTGCCATTACGTAGAGCCCCGTTCAGCCTCGCAGGCCCATTCAGCACAATGCTGGGGTGGACTGCCAGTGAGGGGGACACCCATTGACAGGCTCTGTGAGCACTGCACACAGTCCCTGCCCTCTGGGTGGGATATCAGTCAGTGGCTTCAGGGAGAAAGGCCCTGTGTGTTTGCTGGTGTTTGTTATGGGAGTCCAAAGAGAAGAATAAAACTGTAAAGCAAAACAATACTTCTAAGTTGAAGGGGAACATTTCTTCCTCCATTAATTATTTCCCATGCTATTCCTGGCAGTGACCTTCACCAGGAAGGAAAAAAAAATCAGATTTGTTTTTATATCTTTTATCCGACTTCCTATACTAAAGCCTCTGGCTAGAATGACTCACATTTACATCAGCCATCACATTATATTATGCTGTATCAGTGCTGCTACCTGTCTTGTCTTCCTCAACATTAGGGTTTGTTAGCATTAAACCAGGCAATTTGCAGCTATATTGAAAGACTACCTGCCTCAGTGGCAATGTACATAATTCCTTGTTCATCTTTGGGAGTAATACCCTGAGGATTGCATTTGAGACTGCTGGCAATCTGCCCCGGATTGAAAGGAAATTTTTCTGGTTCTGTGCAGAGAAGGGTTTGCCTGTTGCAGAGCAGGCACCTCTTCTCTGACCACTTATGATGAAATCACTTTTGTGCATCACTGGCCTGTTACATACCTACTTGCCCTGTTAGAGATTCCTTGCATTATTTCTTCTCCTTGTGTGCAACAGAGCTGCATGCTGAAACCACAGCCCTGTGGGGGGATGACCATCATCCGTCATCAGCCCAGCTTCCCCTGCCCACAATTTAAAGGGGACTAGAAGCTCCACTAGAGGAGTCTCAGAGACTTGCACCCCTCCCAAAGAACTTCGCAAAGACAGCAGCGGGCTGGTCCTTGCTCTCTCATTTAATTCACACTTGCTTTCTTCTGCTTTACAGACACTGCTCGCAAAGCATCACCTTTGGTATAAAAGGTGCACTTGCAAGCAGGTTAGCTTCCAGACTTTTCATTTTTTAAATAAACAGGCATTTGGATTGCAGCAATGGCCTGTCTCCTGCCAGAACTGAAGCTGTACCATGCCAGGAGCTGTGTTAGTGCCCAGGGAGAGTTGTAGCCCTCGGCGGCTTCCAGCCTAAAAGTGAGGCAGTCTAGAGGTTAAAAGAAATGTCATATTAGAGGTTTTAACATAATAACATACCTGAAAAAAGAGTTTGATCTTCATCCTAGAGAATCCCAAGGAAAACCTGGTCAAAATGTAGCCATCCCACAGAGTCTGGACACTTTTGCCTGCCACAGAAACGCTGCTGTTATGAGTCCCCCATTGCTGAAAGATCCCTAACCTGCAGTATGAGGATGGAACAAATGCTGGCTGCTGGCCATGCAGAGGCCTTGTTCCATCTCTGAGCTGTGGCTCCATGGCATGCCAATGGGGCCAGTGCAGTATGTACCAAGCTCTTTTTTAAACAAAACAGCACCATGAACCTTAGTGTGAAATCAACTAATTTAAGGCAAATTGCAACAAGTGTGACAAACAGCAGGAGGTAAGGAAGGCTTAAGGGTACTTCTAAAAGTGTGTTTATTTCACTGACATCCCCAGAGGAGATCATAGTCTGGAACTGGCAGAATGTTTTCAGCAGCCATTGTTCTTTCTAGTGCGGGCCTATCTGATTTTCCATTACACAGGATCTAACCACGGGGCTTGAGGTTGCGTCACAGGATTCTAGCTCAAAGAAATAAGTTCAAGAAAGACACTTTAAATATATATATATATATATATATATATATATATGTACATATTCACGTTCCTAACGAAATAAACATGACACGTGAAAATAAATAAGATTTTTCTTTAAATTTACTGCTGCTTTCATTCATTTACTGCTGCATGGAATATATGAATTGGCTTATTCTCATCCTGTGATAATAGATATGCGTTAACATCCATTGCAAAACCATCTCTTCATGTTTGTAGGCTTTGTTGATAGAGGAGAGGAAGCACACAGGCCCTCCCAGGCAAGCTTTTATTCACAGGTACAAACCTTTTTCCAGTGATGAATGAATCCTTTCAGAGATGCTAATATCAGCATTTATACAAGGTGGCCAATATAAACAGTAACTGTTGGTTCATTATTCTTTTTGTATCCTTTGCCAATTTACAGATCTTCAGAGTTAGTGTTGAAACAGGCAACGTTTTGTTGGAAAAGAGCAAAAATGCATTTAGGAACAAAAATCTACTGATGGGAATAGATTACATAACCTCAAGGAAGGGCTTTCCTGTGAACCCAACCAGTGTGAGAGAGAAGGAGAGACAGTAAGAAGATGGGGATTTTGATACTTGGATCATATCTCACTGCTTGCATTCCTCCAGGAGATTTAGCACTACTTCTGAAAGCAGCAGCCAAAAATATGCTTTGATGTATCTTTCATCTAAAGCTATCTGTATGGATAAACCATGTTTGTGCAGATGAAGCACTGAATCAGATAGGACTTTTTTGGTCCCACTTCTACCACAAGTTCTTGGTGTGTCCTTGGAAAAGCAATGAGAGTTTGTGTGCCTGACCCAGGACTCTCTCAGTCAAGCAGAGGAGAGACCACATTCCCACACAACAGCATGGAAAAAAGTTCTGTGCATCATGAGATGGACAGGTCCCACCATATTGAGTCCTCCTGAAAGAAAACAAATTGACACTGGTCAGATTCAGGCGGCTCTAAAATTAATCATATGATTCATTAGGAAACAAATTCTTCAGTTCAGAAATTACCAGTAACAATCTTTTCTTCTGGGATTATTGCTCCCACAGATGAGCCAAATAAAGGACCATTTCAAAGGTCGTGATTTGTTTCAGTGCAAAGCAACTGGCTTTGCTTTGATTGCAGGGGAATGTGACTTAAATTAGGCTGGCTGACTTTGTCCTGAAGAGGACTACAATTTCTCACATGATCTGTAGCATAGCCCAACTGTGGATGGCGACCTCTCTGGCCAAAGCCACAGGACATTCAACTTTGCCCTAGGACATTTGCTCTGATAAAGAGAAAATAGACTGGATGGAAATGGAGATGTCAGAAGAAACTGTTGAGGGCAGCTATACATTCCAGAAAAAAAAACACTTCCTCAGATCAGACGGGGTAACCATCTCTCACACTTGCACTCTTCTCCCCCTGGTAACTGAGCACTGCTGGATTAAGCTGGGGAGACTGGGGGATGGAGGAGCAAGAAGCAATCTTTTTTGGTAAGGGAACATGTAGTAAATAACAGCTGCAAAGGCTCCCTCATGTATTGAAGTCATTATAATTCAGTGTTTTCCTTCCCAAAATCAGGCTTTAATGGGAAGCAAGTTTTAACCTTTCTATAGCAGTACTCTACAATAAGCTTGTTAAGCTTGGAAAGTACTTTGGGAGCCCCTGGGATGAAAGGCGCTCTAGGAATGAAAGCTGATATTTATGATTATTGCTTGAAAGGAACAGAGAGGAACAGTAATGTAAAATATGAATGGCTGCTGGTGCTAAAAAACATATCATTGACTTGGTGCCAAAGAAGATAGTCCTAGCTCTCAAACCTAGATGACAAGGATTTAAGAGATGCAAGAAGTAGAAGAGACTCCTGCAAATAACAGCAAAAGCCAACCTGATTGCAGGGCGAATAGGTGTCTTGTGGGTATTTCTTTTCTTCCTCCTAAATTGCAGGCCATATGATCTGATCTCTCTCATCACAGCTCCACCAGCTAAAACAGATGCCTATTAACCACAGTAAGTACTGCTGGTCTGTACTCCTCTTAACAGAGGAACCTACAGATCCCTTTGGACATGAGGGGAGAAAAATATCCTTGGTAAGTGGTCATATGTTATGAACTGGCCTAAGTAGATTCATATCTTATCTCACTCAAAGGACCAAGAGCAGAAGCACTTCAGGCTAATGTAAATTAAACTTCTCTATTTTAGAAAGCTATAAAAGAAGAGAATCAAGCTAACAGGCTCTGCTCCTGCAAACACCTTCCTGCATACTCTCAGCTTGCAGAAATGGCTTCTATTGATTTTACACTGGGCATCTGGCCCCCTAATGTGGCACTCCACAGCTCCTGGAGAAGATATTTCTCTATCCAGACCTGCTACTGAGACATCTTTACCTTAGTCTCCCACTCTTCCACTTTTCCCTGAGAGGAGCTAAAAGAAAATCTTTTGAGAGAAAGAATTCTGAATCTTCGCTTCTTCAAAAACAAGCTTGAAAGGGACTCTAGTGCATAAGAAACCTTCACTACAAAAACCCACAGGATCTTGAGAAGTGACTTTTTTTTAAAATATAGCAGAGAATAACACAGCATGTAGCACAGGCTAATGCTAATATCATACACAGTTAAATTAGGTATATTTTTTTTTAACAAGCTACTGCAATGAATTAACAAAAAAGGCTGTGCACACCAATTCACAGGCTCCAAATTAAGACAGGATACCTTTCACATGCATGCATCAAGCAGATGTGGGTTAGTGGGCTAGAAGATTTGGAATGGCTCTGGGGACAGGGATTTTGCTAATGAACACCCCACCCAGGCTAGTAGCCCTCTATGTCTCTTGGAGCAAGCCTTGCAACCTCTCTGCAGGCCAGTCTCCCACATTTTAAATGTGGCTGTGCCTCACATCAGTCAGGAGAGCAGCATGGCTATGCTCTCTGGGTCACTGAAGGCTGGGCAGAGTCCTGCCCTCACCTCTAAATCTGGAGAAGCATTTCACCGAATCAACACTGACAGGGCTGCTCAGCACTGCAGCTGCAGCACTGGCACACTGTAAGGGGAAGAAAGTCCCCTGGCAGCTTGTGCTGCTGGGGCTGGGGTGTGGATCATGCTCCTGCAAGCTCCTCTCCATCAGCCCTGCTTCCTCTCCTGGCACAGTCTAATGCTAATGGATTTGGATTAGAAATAACAGAAAGTCCTTGGCCTTTTTTTTCCCCCTTTATTTCTCTTTTTTCTTCCCTTTAGCTATTTAGGACAACTCTGGCTTATCACGCTCTCTAACTTATACTCAGCCACTGCCATGGCAACCATTTCAACATGCAGTTCATAGACTGCCTCTGAAACACACACACCTTGATGCTTCAGGAGAGGCGTTAGGAGAGGAGAACTATCATCTGCTACACTGACACATTTTTCTACAGTATTACCTCTGGCAGCATGAATCTCTTCTTTTAGCTCTGAATAGCTCATCACTTGTTCTGTCCCCTTTTCCTCCCACCAAAATAGATTTTTAAAAAACTGACACAGATTTATGGAGATGAAAAAGAAAAGATGTAGGAAGGGAAATGCATTTGGAAATTCCACTCTCTGGCATCTGAATTCACTCTTGTAAGAATCCTGAAAGCCTGTCCTGTTACTGCTTCACAGGAAATCCTGAGACCTGGTTGTTGCATGGTGCTAATAATGCCAAGGTTGTGGGTTCAATCCCCTATATGGGCCATTCACTTAGGAGTTAGACTCAATGATTCCTGTGGGTCCCTTTCAACTCAGAAATTCTGTTTCATTCTGTTGTGCCTCACTGGAAAAGGAGAAAGCGTTGGGGGCTTGCTTTCTGGTTTTCTCGGACCCCAGGACAGAGGCAACAGCTCAGGAATAGGGAAGGTGCCCCTACTTTCTCCTTTGCAAAATGGATCCCCTTCAGAAGTGCAGCTGTGCTGCAATGTGCAAAACCAGGTCTGCCTTTGTCCAAGTACAAAGAGCAAGATTTGAGCAGCATTGAAAAAAGATCTACCTGGAACATGTAGGTGCATTTTTCCAACAGTCACCTCCTAGGATCTTGCTCAAGGTCTGCTGTAATTAGGTTTGCTTTTGTCTAGTCATGATGCCTGGCACCCGGGCAGCAGTGAGGTGCTACACAGGTGTCTGCCATGCTGCCTACGAATAAATCATTTATTCTGCTCACACTTAACACACTCTTCTCCCAGACGCAGTCAGAGGGGAGGCTCTGACTGCCAGCACCACGGTATAAAAAAATCCTTTTTAGTTTCTTTATGTAATTGTAGCTGCTGTGTGGAAGAACCTGATTCCATATCTTGAATGTTTTATGTTTTTCTGTGTGTAGGTTTCAAATGTGTATATATCACATATAGTGTCGTGTTGATCCTTATCAGGTGTAATTACACTATCCATTCCTTTCTTCCCATCTTTTTCTATGTTTTATCATTGTCAGCTGGCCACTAGCCACAAAAAAGGCATGCCCCCACCACTACTAGCTACTTGACATCAATAAGAAAAATGCTTTTGCTGCTGACCGAGGGAGAAGATAAATTCAGATGCACCCACAAGCAAACAAATATTGGTACATCTAAAATAAGCCATGTGGAACATTTGATTTCAGTTTAAACACAGCTCTCCCTATCCATAAGGGGTGAGTGGAGCACCCTCAAACACAGTTCTTCAAACCGAAATGTTGCCTAGGAACAAAATCTGAGAGACAAGAAGCAGGAGTCCCTAAGGCAGACAGATAAATCTCAGTCAGCAGGTAAATAATATATGGCAGTCACCTTTGCCCTGTTATTTTAATGCAGGCACATGCAGACACGCACACTGTTTTATAAGAACTGCATATGCACTTCTCAGCAAGCATCATTTATGCATACTATCTTCCACTGAAATCAAGCCTCTGAGACTGCTGAAGTAAGGAAACGTTGTGTGTTCAGAAAGAAACATCATGTACAGCCTATCAAATCTCTGGGACTCCTTGACTATGTATAGACTGCTTGGGGGGACCAAGATCCTCAGCTGTCCTTTCTAATCTGCAACCTAAAGTCAAGACAAAGGCTGGCAGGAAGAGAATATAGGACACAGCTGACTGCTTTTAGCCCACATACTTTAATGCTAATGCATTCCTGTAACTGTGTAATAAGCATGGACAAAATTACAAGACATCTGTGAATGGGGAATACCATCTTCATGGCATGTCTATACCACACACCCAGCTCTTCAGTGAATCAAATTTCTATAAACCACAGTCGTGAATTTAGACTTTCACCACACCTCCCTTTCCCAATGTATCCAAATCTGCCTGTCTCCCTCGGTCTGCAGGTAAGGATGCACTCTTACCCCCATGTGAGAGAGGGCATGAAGTAACAATGGCTAGAAATGAAGCTGGAGGAGTCTTTTCTTTCTCATGTCATGCATTAGGTAACTTGCCTGACACCAGCCAGACTGGCAGCATCTAGAGCAGAAAATCAAGCCAGTGCATCAGGGCACAAGTAGGGAAGCTCAGACATCCATCCATCCATCCATCCATCCATCCATCCATCCATCCATCCATCCATCCATCCATCCATCTCTTAGTGCGGTCCTGGGTAAAATTTTGGCCCAGACCAACCAGTGCTTTACCAAACTGTTCCCAAGCATAGTCCAGGAGTCAGCATGGCCCAGGATTGTTCCCAATAGGTAGTGTGTATGTGACCAGTTGGTTTTGGAGGGAAAGAGGGTTTATCTGTCACACCAGGGCCAGGCAGTGTTACTCAGCCACAAAGCCAAGCACGTCTCCTGCCTGGTTTATTAGCATAGACATGGCCCATGTTATGAAGGCCTGTGCCTTGTGCTTTTGCCAGAGACAATGTACTTGCCTTTGCTGATCAGGGCACACCTCTGAGCCACCATGCCAGTCCTCTCCCTGAGTTTGTTCCAGTGCAATGTCAAAATAACTTTGGCTACAGCTGGTTTAAACCATCACATCTGACACTGAAGAGGCTGAGCAGAGCAGAGCTGATGTAGCCAGTGCCACATCCCTGCTGGGAGCTGATCCTGTCCCCAGGAGCATCTCACCCTGCTTCACTCCACCCTATCAAAGCCTGCCAGATGAGCACCTGGGCACACCTGACTAGTAGCCAGGGTGAAAGATGGTGCCATGGTTACCTTTTACTGCACTGGAAGGGCTTCATTTTGACTTTACACCGCAGGAAGGCAGAAAAGGTGCCTCACTGGGTTGGCATCAGAGTGGCAGCAGCAGCCGCCCAACCTCTGGCATGTGGCCTCTGCAAGGCCCTCCTGCCCTAGCCCCAGTCCCAGCATGATGTGCCTTCCCCCACTGCTCCAGCCAAGGAGGGCCTTAGGCTTGAACCAGCCAAGGATTTTAATTGCCCAAACAGGGAGTGCACAAACACAGACTGGGCTGAAACCTGGGCTAAGCATTTGCTACAGACATACACTCAGCAAGTCTGGCACAACCATGAAATGAAGCTGGGTGTCCTGATGCCACCAGTCCTCCTTTCCTTAGCATTGTATTCCTGTGAATATAAACTAAACCTTGCAGGGGCAGGAGAGCAGCAGCAGTCAGTCATTTTGTTTTCATTTGATAAAAATGAAAATATGAGGGTGCCTGCATAGCTGAACCCCTGCATTTTCTCTCCTGCATTTTCCACCAGAGAAACCTGACCTCTTGGGAGGCTGCATTAGCAAGCTCCCCTCATTCTTCCACCACTGCCTGGGCAGCACAACATATCTTCGCAGTACTGGGCTCAGGAAAGCTGTCAGTTTACAGGCAGTGCAGAAACCTGTACTGTGCACTCTCATCTCCTTTGGAATCCAGTGTTAGGCACTGTCTTGTTTTTCAAAGCAATGTGAAAGAGATTAGGAAGAAAGTAAAAAGATGTTTCTTATATTTACTTAAGAAAGATTCAGGTCTTGTTGTGTTCCAAGGGAGGGCACTGGCATAGGACAGAGATCAGGACTGCTCCAATTCATGTTCCCAAGCAGGTCAGGAGAGATTGCAGAAAAAAGCAAACATTGCAAAAACCTTTTGTAATGCAAAACTCTACAAACAATTGCAAATTGTTTGAGTTAAAGCAGAGAAATTGCTTGAATGGGTTTTGAACCCTTTTCCTTCTTCCTAATAATGAGCATTTTCTTCTTTGCAAGCATGATCCTGGAATGAGAAGTCTCATAGTTTGGGGACATGTTCACACTGGGAACATTCACGTGACCTTTCAGATCACATTCCTCCTATTTATAAGAGTATTAGTCATCCACTTAGAGAGCAGAACTAATACCATGTTTGTTAAATGACTAAATGCGTGCTATGAATAACCAGTGGAGGGTACTTAAAACCACAGCTACATCCAAGAGCACACAGAGGAGCCATAGCCAGCTAATGCTTAGATGGGGCACAAATAATACTACTGCATGTAACATACATTTAAAAGACAATTTGAAGACAGTTCATTCACAGGAAGAAAGGACTAAATTAGTTGGACAGATTCTTTTCCAGAGAGAGTTCACCTAGTTATTTAGACATATAGGAGAGCTGGCAAGAATGCACAACAGCTGAAGATTAAAATTTGAAAAAAGTCCAGGCAGAACTAACTGTAAGACTAAGAGGATGGATCACAACTCTGATGGAGCTTGGCCTTTACACTATACAGAAAACATCAGGGTTGTTGTACTTCAAGTCTGCAACTTTGTCACTGGCAAAACAGGAGGTTTAGGAGCTCTGAGTAATGCCTTGCCTGTTAACTAATATGTTGCTCAACTTAGCTTCAGGGAAAGCACAATACAAACCATGTGCGTTATTAGCCCCAACACGTTTGTGAGTCCCAGCCAACATGAGTAAACTTTCTGTGCCTCAAATCTCACCAGTGGCCAGAAAACTGCCAACAAGCAGTATCAGTTCCTGGGTCAGGAAAAAATGACCCAGGTGTCAAGGACTTCCCTGCTTTGCATGCAGTAATATCAGCATTTTGGGAAGCATTTAGCAGAATGAGATAGACACAGTCAGTACACTCAGACCATTTTTGTAAAACCACATGAGTGCATGCATCTGGCAGGAGAGGATCTGGAGGAGAGGAAGAGTAAAGGACAAAAAGGTGGGTGGAACAGGAAGAAGGGAAGTATAGACAGCAGACTGTGTGCCCCTCTATACAAGAAACACAGAAGCAGTCTGAGCTGTGTGAGGTGCACATTTCTGACAGCAGGGGAAATGGAAATGAGAACAGCTCTGCAAAGAATTTATGAGAGTTTTGAATAATGATGTGCAAATTATGGGCTGGAGAGCAGAGAATTAAAGGACTTTGAGTTCCCATCTGCCCCTCAGTTTAGCATTAAAATCCAATGAAGTCCTTCCACACTGCACAGAATGGCTTTGGGGGGACACTGGGACGCCTGGCTGCACTAGACTTTGGCCAAACCCTCTGAGGGTGAGGTTGGACATTACCGGCAGGAAGTGCCCAGCTGTAGTCACATGGCACCATGAGGGAGCTGCCCCTGCCAGCACACCTCCCCAGTGTCAGCCTGCCACGCTACAGAGACTAGCGCCACACTACAGGCAGCTGATGAAAGGTTCAGTGAGAAGGTGGCAGCTAAAGGTGCAAACATCACTTCCTCATTGCAGCCTCCGTGAATGGCCCTGCCTGTGCAACACAGAGGATGTTTTGAATGGCAGAGCACAGGCAGTGAATCATCATATAATCACTGCTGGTGTGTCCCAGCCTCAGTGTATCATCAAGCCTTTCTTTGGGTCAAGTAATCATTTGAGTCTGACTCACCATCACCGCACAGGTTTCTCCTAGCGCAGGCTGGTGTGATCAGTGAGCACAGCTAATTGAATGTGCTCTCACTGTTTCACCCATGATCCGGGAGAGCCAGCAAGGTTGCTTGCAGCTTTCTGTGCAGACCCTGGTAGCACAGAGGGTTCCCTCAGATCACATAATCTGTTGAGCTCTACACAGAAGTCAGGCAGCTAATCGTTAATCATGTAAATTATCACTTTTTCCTTAAAAACTCGTCATGGATCAAAGGGCTAGCACTTTCCCGGGCTAGAGCTATGTGAATAGCAAGCCAAGGCTTCCAAAACACAGAATAATTGGGGCTGGCAGGGACCTTAGGAGGACAGCTGGTCTGAGACCCCTACAAAGCCAGGCTTGAACACCCCCCTCCTAGTCCTCAGAGTCTGAGCTGTCAACATAGAGGAAGCAAGAAATCCCATGCAAGCCAAGGAGCACTTGTGCTGGTGAAGCCCCACCAAGGTCACACAGTTAAGAAAAAATACGATGGAAAAATCCAGCAATGTCAGGTAGTAGCAGAGGGCCACTGGAAAGATGGAGTAAACTGAGGGAAAGACCAGCAAAACCAGTGTGGGAGAGAGAGAGAAAGAAGGTATGTTTGCTTCCTTTGCTGGCAAGACAGAGGCAAGAAGGGTGGTGTGGACATATTTCTCCTTTCTCAGTTTGCTGCACAGGGAAAGAAGCCACCTCCTGACACCATGAAGGCAAAGAGTCAAGGTTGCTGCAGCTGGAAGAGGGAGCAGAGTCCTGGCTCCACCCTGCCTGCACAGTCCTTCCTTTGCAAGCTTTGAGAGAGGTGGAGGGAAGGAGTAACCCTCATTCCTCTCTAGGCCAGATGGGAGACGGGCTCACCAGGGATCACCTCCACCCTGTCACTAATATCAAATAATAATAGTATTTAGCACTTCCATAATTATCTTTGCACTCTGATATCACAGACACAGCTGAATTGGAAGTCATTAAGATCATTATAATGAGCTTCAGTGAATCCTTTCAGTCAGAGGCATTATTTAGCCAGCCCTCATTTTCGTGGTTACATCTGAATAAGCACTCTGCATTGAGGTGAGGTTTGCCAATGAGACACTTTGGCTTAAATGCAGTCTCCTACTTGCAAAGGCAGAATAAGTGTCATTATGCATCATGTTTCACCAGACTTCAAAATGCCAAGGAAGGTAAGTCAGGTTACAGCTGGCACCACCTTCAACTTGTAAGAGCTGCAAAACTCTTCCCATGGACTGGCATGTGGGGAAGGACTGCCATGACCCCTACTTATGGAAGCTGCCATTCTGGAAGCCTTCAATGCTCAATACAAGCAGCCACCACAACCTCTTGCTGCAGGCATCAATTCAGCAAGAATTGTTACTAAAGCAGAGGGGGCAGAAGGCCAAAAGTTCTGGGAGCACCTTGCACTGGGAACAGGAGTATCGTGCTGACCTCGTGAAGGTGCTGGCAAAGACCTGGCTGCTGGCCAGAGCTCAGGCAGGCAGGCAGGCATGTGGACATATGGCTGTTGCTTGTCTGACTGTTGATGAGGCCTGTGAGCAGACCTGAGTCCAGAGTTGTCTGCAGAACAGAGATCTGCTGGTCCTGGGTCTACTTACAGCCTCACTGAAGACTCCTTCCTTTGGCCTTTCACTAAGAAGGAATTAAGTGCCCCTTTCATTGTGGTTACTTCAGTTCCCTGTTCATAAATGCAAATTAAGGCACTTATTTCTCCCATTTTTGTTTGCCCTTTGTGTTTGAGTTGTGAATCCCTTGGGAATCCACAGCACAAACATCAAGCGCTTCTAGGTGTACCTGTCTTATTAATAACAAAAGTAATGTGCTGCTTTTGTTATTGAAGTAGGAGGAAATGTATGCACACAGAACACTTGTAATGCAATTTCTTATGTTTAAAAAAAAAGAACAAAAAGGTAATCAAGTGCAATACTTTGACCAAGAGCAAAGGTAAAATCACAGCAGCTGACTCAGTGTAACAGAAAGAACTTAACAGAGCTGGCAATGTTTCAGTCTGCCTTCTCGGGAACTTGAACATGGGAATGTGTTATGAGTAGAATAACATATCCAAAACACTGTCTGAATGAAAGAAAAGAGTTAGCGTTGGGCAAAAGTATTATTTTCAGCAGCAAGAAAGTTATTCCAGCAAAGCATGAGCACAAACTTGTGTTTATTTCTTGGTGCTCAGTTACTGTCAACATTACAAATAAACCCAATCAAGGCAGAGAATCTAAGCCTGCACCACTGGCCCCAAATACAGCTGAAACATTCTCCTAATGTGTTTGTGACCTAACCATTCAATCCATCCTCCAGAAGCAGGTTAAAACAGAAGACTTGGGCAAGAATCAAACAAGCATCAGTGCATCTTAGAAATACAGTTAAGACACAAAGCTGTTTCTCTACTTCAAGACAAACTGGCTGTTACAAAAAACATTGAGGAGCAATGACATTTCCTGAGCTCTGGCAGTATCTGCAGTGGAAAGGAGTTTCCCATGCCGTTTCCTTAA
This sequence comes from Pardalotus punctatus, assembly GCA_013400915.1. NCBI lineage: Eukaryota > Metazoa > Chordata > Aves > Passeriformes > Pardalotidae > Pardalotus > Pardalotus punctatus. The sequence goes on along the minus strand of VZTX01026248.1, from coordinate 1,256,334 downwards.
TTAGCACAAATATGCTGACAATCTTCTCCGTGCTGAAATCAAGCCATAGGTCACTAAAAAGTTGATCTATCTACGCATCCAAATCCACCACATGCTGAGCCAACATGTTTCAAAGCCGTAATCAGTACCCAGATTATAACATGGCTTTGTCATGCATCCAGCTGCTGAAACAAATTTGGATGTCCCAATATGAAACCTGTTTGTCCTGCAGTCAGCAAATAAGAAAAATGCCAATATATACATTCAATGTTTTGCAAGTGCTAGGATTGTGTGCTGGCATTTATTGGATCATTTTGACCATTACATGAATTTAGGAATATGACCAGTTGAATTAGAGAAATAACATGATCTGAAGATCAGATTCTAAGCTTGCTTAAACTGAAATAAACAAGGAACAACTTACTTGGCATCCAGTAATTTACTCTGGTTTCATCATGGAGAGATCAAGGCCACAGTTACCTCTTTACACAGCTCAATCTGAGTTTAGTCCTTGCAAACAGCACATGCTATAGTACAATCATGCAGCAGTTGAACAGAAAAGACAGCATACTAATACAGTAAATAGCGTAGTACCAGCCCTAGGGAAAAGTTTAGCAACCTTATGACAGGTATGGTTTAAGTGTGTGAACCTGAGCCTTATTCCTCAGACAGTTTTTGCCTTGTTGGTAACGCAGCTGGCAGGACAAACTCTAAACACAATTTATGCCTGGCCAGCTCCTGGCCAGCTCACAGCTAATGCTGAATGAAAGCTGTGATGTCTAAGCTGTTTCCCCCTGGCCAAGCAGCCCATTTTCCGTGACCAGTTCAGTGAGGTTGCTGCCTGCTGTGCGGATAGGACACTGCAGAGTGCCAGTGAGACTGTGTGACCCCTTCTCTCACATTTCAGTTGTCCCTACAGTGGTGCATCCCACAGTATGCTACACCATGGGCTGCTGCTCTCGGAAGACTTCTTCCAGGAATTCACCTCCATCGTTACTGGTCTATGGTGTCACTGCCCGCATTTTCCCAGAATCACTTGGCATCGATGTGGCTGGACAGCATGGCAGGTAGTCCTGCCAGCATAGCTGCTGCTTGGAAAATCTGCCCTGTGAATGTAAGTTGAACATCTCACTGGTTACCCACTATAATTCTTCTAGCTGGATACAAGGTCACAGTTGTGAGAGTAATAAGAAAGTCTCTTTGATGACATTGACATAAATTACCTGTAGTTTCTTGCCAAATAAAAAAAACCAAAAGAACACCATAAAGTGATGCCCCATGAAGAACAAATTAGATCCCATTTTGTGCCCCTTCACCTGTAGAGAAAGGTTTGAATGTCACTGAATTCTGAACTTGTGACTGTCACCCAGCCCAAAATTAATGAAACCAGTCTGATGGCTAAGTCTGTATCTTTCCTCCTGAGCTGTTTTCTTTCCTTATTTTATTTTGCTACATTTATTTATTCATTTCAATAATTGTCCTTCAGTGCCACAGAGCAGTTTTAAGACACAAATGCACTGTTATCTGCCACCACAAATTCTCCTTAGGCACTGTCAGTAAAAGCACATCCTCCAACTTTATCATGACTGGATGGGGCTCCTCCTGAGCTGGTGAGGCCAGAGGGAAAACTATGACAAGGGCCAGTCCTGGGAGGTCATGAGCACTCACAACTGGCCTTGGCTTCCATTTGAGGTACAGGCAGCCAAACTCTCGTAGGGGCAGCTGGACACTTCAGTGGTTACAGGGGGAAAGGAGACAGATGTCCCTGCCTGCTTGCAGAAGGACAAGAAACTGGCAAGAAGCAAAAGTGCTTCCTCTTGCTTAGACTGCACCCTGAACCCAAATTGTTGCTGTTAAACAGCCTTAGTCTCCCACGGAGAAGGGGAGGGATGCATTGAAACTAAGTCTGACCTTCCTGGAAGAACGGATTTACTGATGCTGCACTGGGCTGAAATATGAAACCTCTGAAACTCTGGGCCTAGAGAGAGGGAATTACCAAACCAAGCCCAGCATGATTCAATCATGCTGTCTCACACAGCAGCTTCCTCTTCCTAACCCGATTCCTTCTCTCTGAAAGACATTTTGCTTGTTTTAACCACATGGAAGCAGTGATCTAGACACAAAGAAAGCTGCCAATGTCCAGCTGTGTGTCAGCACAAGCCAGAGGGACATAAATCAGGCAAGGTGCAGGTAGTCAACTCACTCATGAAGGCTTCCCCAAGGCTCTTCATTGTGCTCAAGCAGTGGCAAAAAACCCTGTCCACACAAAGATTGACACACCTTTGCCTCCCACTGACCACAATATAAAATTCATATTTGGAGAACAGAACCCCATGATCCTGGCCTCATTTTCACCAGTTCCACACTGTTACCTCATTGGGAATACCCATCTTTGCATAGGTATTCCCAAGACCAAACCTGTCTCAGTCAGCATTTCTGAGAACCACTAACATCTAGGTCTTTCTTCATCAAAAAAAGATCAACCTCAACATGGCTAGAAAGCTGCTTTTCCTCTCCCCCTGTTACCACTGAAGACACAGATTAAGGAGCTCACAAACAGGAGGGCAGCTTGGAGCCTGGAGATCCTTCACTAAACACAAGAACAAGCACCACACCAACTTTCTCTGCAGTCCCACAGCTGCTGGGCCCTGACCAGGAGGTACCACCAACACAAGGGAAGTTTCCACAGTCCTCTTTCTCTGGAGGGTTTCTGCTGCACTGCCATGGCTGAGCTACTGGTTTAGAATGTCAAAGCCCTCCCTGCTGGAAATGAGAGCACCACTCACAGCATACACTTCACTTGAGCTGGCCTTGGTTTCTTCCCATTTTCTAGCCCTTGCTGTGACAGCTTAAAAGTTTTGGTCTATGCCTTGTTTACAAGCTTGTCTCAGGAAAAAAAAAAATCCACGCTTTAGTTTGCTGACCAAAGGCTAATGGGCCTGACTGCAGTCATTAGCTGATCAGGGGACTTACTGAAAAATTAGGAAGTGCTAAACCAGAAAATGCCCGATACCAATGGCTCAAGAGGACTCTTGGCCCATTTCTCACCTCATAGACAGCACTGTGCCCAATGAACATACCACAGCACACTACACAGAAGAAATGATCTCTACCCTAGACATTGTAAAATACTCTACTGTGTTTTATGAGCTGTACTGTACTTACAAGCTGGAGCAAGGATGTGGCGCAGAAGTCCCAGAGAGCCTTGGAGGCAGGATTACTCATTTATCACAAAACTCAGATGAAGTTGTGCTACTTACATTGCTATAGGCAAGAAGGGGAGAGAAACAAACTTCCACATTTCTGAAGACTTGTTTTAGCAACTGATGGTATATGGGGACAGGATTCTCCAAACTTCCCTTGGCTCAAGAATACAAAATTCTATTTCCCTATATACCATTCATTTGCTAGCCACCTAGTCAGGTGCTTTTTAAAGCCCTAGGCTTTAAATTCTTCTTGGCTAGTTCTTTGTATTGACCTCTATGCTGCCATAGTGGCAAAGACCCTCACTTTTGAGAAACCATTTTCCATTAAAGTTGTCTGAGCTGTCTCTGCCCTTCCCCCAGAGATTAGGTGTGTCTACAACAAGCCCCTTGAATTGATGAGATCCCAAAGAAATAAGTAGCTTACACAGGTGGAATTAGGTAGAGACAATGGAAATAAACAGCAGCCTGATATTTGAGGAGTTTCTGTGCACAGTTTCATTTGTGCCTACTAGCCTACAGGTGTCCTACAAGCTAAGGATGCTTCAGCTGACTTGTTTTTTCACACCACCCTCGCATGTTTCTAAAAGCATCTCTCCTTTTGATCACATGCAGCAGGTACTCACTTACACATACAGCAGTGTTACAAGGGACTGTGCTGAACACATGCTGCACCAGTGAGCCGTGCAATATTGTCTGCAGCTGTAGGGGCACCACCCCACCCATACTGTCTCATTTTTCTCAGTGTAACCCCAGGTTTGGCCCTACTCAATCCTTGGCCACTTTTCAGAGGCGAGCTTGGTCTTCCTCTCCTCCACCCCTCTGAGCTCAGCAATCAGGAATACAGAGGAAAACTTCTGCTCATTTGCACTCGGGATGAGCAAACAACCAGCCCACACTCTGTCCAGCAGTGTGAATGCCAGGTTATGTGAGGACATGCCAGCGGAGCCCACATACCGCTGCTGGGCTATGAGCACTTCAGATATGACTGACTGCTCAGGAGACTGAAATATAAACAGCAATTTCTGGGAGGAGTGGCTCCATCCAAATACTCCCCCACCTTAGTCACAGGCTAAAATAAATAAATAAATAAACAAAGCCATATAATCTCCCACTTGGATTGCTCACAGTCATGTGTCTGGTGTCAGCCCTCACCCCAAGCTGAAATAGGGACCCAAAGACTGGGTCCTGGCTTTGCAGTGCTCCAATGGCACAAACAAAACAGACAGCAGCCCCTAACTGGGATGGCGCAGACTTCGGCCTGCAGTGTGAGGGAACACCCACCTGGCAGACAGCAGAGCCCAGCTGTATGCCACCTGCTCCCAGCTCTATCACGCTTACATAAGGGAAATACTGAGGGGGCCAGGACACACTTAACCCAGAAATCCTCACGTGACTAAGTGGATCCAAAGCAAAGCTGGGCAGACCTGAGTCTGTGTTCCATCCCACCCAAAGTAACATCTGGGAAGCAAAACAAACAAGGGCTGCTACCAAGCAGGGACCCAAAGAGGCTGGGGAACAAGTCTAAGGAAGTAGTTTCCTCTTCCCCTGTCCTTTGGTGAATGAAAATAGCTATGCAGGGAGCCAAGAGGGCACATTGGGGCAGAATCAGTCTAGACTTGCTCTGCTTCTTGTCCTCCTTCCCCCAGCATCTGCTGCTGGCCCGTCAGAGGCACGATAAAGAGCTAAGCAGACCTCGCATCCAGCAGAGCACAGCCATTTGTACTCCCCTGCCTTGTGAGTCTGGCCAAAGCTCCTGCGTTTGCATGAAAGATGATCCCAGCATTAAATATATTCCTCCTCTTCGTCCAAACTAGAAATGGCTCCTCAGCCTACAACATCACCAGGCTATGTTAAAACATCTAAGTATAATCAGGAATGCAGCTGGAGGTCTAAGCGTGGGTGAGCGACCATGAGAATATATTTTAACAGTAACTATCCCAATAGGCTCTGAAAGCTACCTACAGTATATCTGCCTGTTGCTAATTATATTTACTGGTGGTGGTTGGCATTTTTTTTTCCAAGCTAAAGATGAGTCAGAAAAAGAAAAAAAAGTCCTTTATTGTTGTGGTAGCAGAAGGATGTCTCCTGAGGGTGTATGTAATGCACTACTGTCACGGCATGACAATGGAAAAACTGACTGCTGAGCCAACCAAACCCCCATAAATACCTAATGATATCTCTCTTGGCCCAGATTTTCTACAAGTCGGTGCCTGAACTGCATACAAAATGACAATCGATATGAAAGGATCTCTTTTCTCAACAGAGCCAGAATTTAAGAGCCCAGCTGAGCATTATATTCCAGCTCATACAAAGACATCCTTTTAAAGGTCTGTCACAATAACTTAAAGGTGGTGATCCAGCAAAAAAAAACAGCTAGGCCTCTCCTCATGATCTCCCCCACACTCCAGCCACGAGCACAAAGAACAGCTGGCCTCAGCGAACAGACAGTGTTATTAATTACAACACGGTGACACAAACAATGCATGCCTAGGTATGTTATTGGGTCTGCATTCATGTGGGAAAAGAACAACATTTTCTTCCTTTTCTCCTTCTTCTCCTCCCCCTGGGCTTGAGTAGCTCTGCCACCTCGTGTACTCGGCTGGGGAGGTGGCCGTGCCAAGCACCTGGCCCAGTTACAGGTATGCGCAGAGGGACAGGGAGCCCGTTGTGAGAAAACCCGGCCTTAGCAAATTTCCCTGGCCATCATCCAGCCTCTGCACTTTGGGCAAGTGACTCTCCCTGGCCCCAGTTACATCAGTCACCACCACCTCCCTCAATGTCATGGCACGGGAAGCAGCTGCCAGGGGAGGGAGGGAGGGAGAGGGAGAGAGAGAGAGAGAGAGAGAGAGGCAGCCGCTGGTTTTTGAAACAGGCTGTCCAAAAAACATTACAACACCCTTGCCGGTTTCCAGTGGGTTTGCTCAGCTCCTCCCTTCCCGTGAAGACCACACAGGCTTCGCGAGGGCGTTACGCCCTGCTGCAAAAAGGCGGTCTCTGGGGCCCATCACTCCCGGCAGCCGCTGCACAGCACTGTGATTCCCCCAGCTTCCTCCAGACACTCTCCCAGTTCCCATCAAGGGCCAGAACCAAACTCAAAAGCTGATATTTAGGGGGGAAAACATAAGTATTTTCTTTCCTTTTTTCCAGAGGGAGATTTTTCATGCTGTTCCACCCCCAGCACAAGGGGGAAGCAGGGCTGGAACTCTCAGCACATGAAGCCCCTCACAGTTCCATGCCCTCCTCTCACCTGCCTCTCCTCTGCCAGCTCCAGGCCCTCACACCCTGCTGGACTTGCACACTCTAGGCACAGAGGCTGCCCAAGGTAGCCCTTGGGATACCAGGATTCCCTGCCTTCCCAAGCCACCAGCAGGTCACAGGGGCCCAGGCCGGGATGCCAGCGTAGACAGGCTGGAGCACCACTGCCAGCAGGGCCAACAGCCAGATCCCACTCTTGGCTACTGCCAAGGGTAAATTTAGAGTGACATCCTCCCAGCAGTGACTGCGGATCGGGTCTTTGCAAGGGCTCAGAGCAGACCCTGGACAAGGGATGGCACTTCAAGACAGTCATCTGGGGCCTGGTATAAGCAAAATCACCCTACAAAATAGAGCAAAACTGGCAAACAAAAGTATTGCTCCTGGCATGAAAGTACTTCCATATTGATTCAACACTTAAAAAGGCACTGAATGAGAATGTCCTTTCTTCAAACCCTCCAGCAAATTCACTTTCACTTTTGGCAACCTGCTGTTTTCTCACCCCTCAGCTCCTTCACCCTGACCGCAGCAGCACCTTCCTCCACTGCCAAACCCTCTGTGCTACCTCCCCTCATTCCCTCCTCTGCTCAGCCTCTTGCCTGAAGTCCTTCTAGAGGAGGAGCTGAAATTTTTGCCTGACCACCCTGGCAAAAGCAGGGAGACGTTGCTGAAGCTGTCACCCATGCAGGTGGCACAGCTGAGCCCCAGGCTGCGAACCTGCCCCTCAGCCCTGCCTCTCCTGGGACAGGAGCCCATGTGGGTTTGCAAGCTGGCCAGATCGGGGTAGCTTTTCTCCAGTCAGAGGCTCTGGAAGGATTATTTGGCTGCAACATATCATATGACTTTGTTCTTAGAGTTACATTTTAACTGAGAAAGTTTAACAAGTATGACTTATGGGCTTCTAAAATTGGCAGCAGAAAAATGAGCTGAGGAAGTCATGGAAAAAAACCACAAGCAAGGCCATTCCATGTTATGCACAATTTCTGGGCTCTTTTTCCAATCTTCTGGTTTTTTTGGATGATGGAAAATATTTTCCAGCTACACAGGCCTGGCTTCACTGAGTATGTATTTATGCCAAGTTTATAAAAAGCAGCTGCAGACATGGTTGAATGAAAGGATTACACTGCTGTCTGTCTTCCAGAAGGTGCTTCAGTTCACACCCTGTCCCACAGAGCAAGGCTCGCTTCTCAAATCTCCACGAATTTATTTAAGGAAGAACAAAATTTGAACCGTACAATACAAACAGCTATGGCTGTGCATGTGAATGGGCACGCACATGTGTACACACAGATATCTGGATAGCTAGTAGCAGTTCCTAGCCACTGCTAACGCTGGCTTTTAGCACTTCAAGTTTACCATCATTCCTCCAACCTCTCCCTACCCTACAGTCTGGTCCATCTTCCATGATTACAAAAATGAGGAGAGGGCTTTCAGGGTTGAGATCCCAGTCTCAGTGTATTTCTGCTGCCTGCTTCATGTATACCTGCTCTCCAGCTGCTCCTACTGAAATTCAGGCTTCACTAGCCTCACGTACTCTCAGGATGCCAGGCTTTAAGGCTAGGAGAGATCACCGTAAGCAAGCAGCCTGATCCCCTCCACAGCACACAACAGTGAATTTCAATCAGGAACCCAGGCAGCAGAGGCATAACCTTAATTTTCAGCCGTGCCTTGTCACAGTCTTGGCCTGATGCACTAGTCACAAGAGGAGAGTCACAAATAATTCTTCACTCTCCTAAACAGAATGGCTCCAGGGGGTGGGGGAAGGATGCAAACTGAAAGCAAATGTATATAAAAAGGTAAGGTAGGTGGTAAGCTGCAGATCATGCTTTACAGATCTGTATCCTGCTGTTTTTTCAGTTGAGTATGTTAGAATAACAGTACTGAGAACGACAGTGTTACATCAGGAATATCGGTCAAGACAATATTTCCTGGCAATTGTTTGGGAAATGCTTTTCTCACAGCTAATTGCTCCCAGGAGGCTGTGTTTTCTCTGTTTTTAGAAGGAGAGTTATTAAGAAAGAAGGTTTTTAAACCTCTGCACCCTGCTGTGGGACAAAGAACTGTGGGGGGAAAAAAGGAAAAAAGAAAGAAAAGAAAAAGGCACAACAGCTGTAATGTTCTATGAAATGATTTTGTTCTGTTCTCTTGCCGAGGTGGTGGGTGCAATCATCAGTTTGACAGAGATAAATACAGGAAAAGCAAGCCATTTTTCAGGAGCTGCAGCTGCAGGAGTGCCACATTGCCATCTAGCGACACGGGCTCTGGAAGGCAAAGCAGCAGGGCTCCATCGGCTCCCTGAGACTCCTGCACCAGTGCCCGCCGCTGGCCAGCACACCGCTATCTGGACATGGGGCCCCCTTTCCTTCCCGTGATTTACAGCCGAGTTTGAAAACTGCAAAACCGCGTGGTCTATAAAACACAGGTGGGAACACAGGAAGGCAAGGGGGAAAGGGAAAAATTCCACCATAGAGAAGTTTAAGACAAACTTGGCTTTGCTAGGAAAAGCTGGTGTTTTAAGGCCCACAGATTCTCATCTTCCATTGCTGCTACTGCTGCTGCTGCTGCACACAAAGCTACCACAGCTTTGTCATCTTCTGCAGTTATCATATGGTTGTCCATGGCAAAATGATCCAAGCAAATTTTTGCAGGAACAATGAGCTCTACCTTATCCCACTGAGAAAGGCCTGAATCTAGACCTGATGCCCTGTTTCCAGTCCTGTTGGACCAAACGCCTGTGTGCCCTGATACTATCTGCAGTGCCAACCCTGAAATTCTGACTCCACTATAAACCTCTGCAACGACACATTACTTTATATTCTGAAAAGAAACAAATGTTAACCTTTCAACACTTTAAAAAAGAAAAGCTAAAGGGCTAAGCTCCTTAGACAGCAAAAAGCAGGCACTTGGTCTTCAGAAGATGCCCAGCAAAGGACAGTGGAACAAATTCTTTTGTATGATCTTCACACAGCAAGTTAAAAAGAAAAAAGAGCTTTGGTGTATGAGAATTCTGATATTCACTGAAAGCTGTTAAATTGAAAGATCCTGCCTAGAGCAGACTTCCATTTACCCAGAAAACAAAAACACTCCCAGTGCCTGAACTCTGCCAGAAGACACCATCATTTTGGGAAGCAATGGAAGAAGTCTTGCATCAGGCATCCAAGGCAGCCCACAAAGCTCTGCCTCATGGCATGTGCACATCCCACTGGAAATACATGACCAGTCTCACACCTGATGGGCATTTAAAGGTGATTAGCAGCAGACTGTGTTGGCTCTGGGGCAAAGGATGGTGTGTCTAGCTCTGTGTCTTTGGTCCCTGAGTCCTGTGAAGCGTCACAAGAGCACAGCTATACTGCATCTGCAGGCATGTCAAAAGGATGATATTCTTTGATATTAGCAAAAATTATGTGCTCTTCCAAGGAAAAAGGAAAATGCAGTTAAGTTCACCTAAATTAAAATAATCTCTTCTGCTCCAGAAGCTTTCAGCAGCATGTCTTCAAAAACCCGGTGATAGTCCCTAGAAATTCTTCGGTAGAATTTGTATACTATGTATACTATGAGGACCTGCAAATACCTTGAATTTACAAAACCACTCCTGCATCATTTAACAACAATTCATGTTGTCACCCCCTGAGACCAAGCTTACATCACCTCTAACATTATCAGGAGCTGGGGAGGCAGAATTTGAACAGTCAGATTTTGAAAAAGGAAAGACCATGAAGACTTCTGTGTTTGAGCCATTGCTGGTTCTGTCACACTGCAATGTTTCTTTTTTTTTTTAAAATCAGGGTGAGATCACTGTTCTTGAAAATGTGCTGCCTAAGATAGAAGACATCCATCTGTGAAAAGATCTAAAGTGTAATGACAAATATTGTCAGGCCTGCTGAAGATCTTCAAGGGCAATGCAGTAGAGAAAACACTACTCCCAAACTTGTCAGCTGGGACAAGGTCTTAAGACCATCCTGGAAACAACCAAAATAAAGAGAGGGATTCTACACAGGAGTCAATTTTTTCCCTGCTTCAAATTTTATGACCAAAAGCATGGGGAGAGCACTGCCCCAATATCAATACATTCTATCCCAGGGGCTGTGTACCCTTTAGAAAATCAATGTAACTTATGAGCACTTATTTTCACAGTTGCCCAGAGAAGCCAAGGTGCCTAAGTGGTGCTCAAGCTTAGTGCTCAAGCTCCCGCTAAGAACCAGACAGTCCACTGGTTCTTGAGGACAGCAGGGCATACCAGTCTGATTATCTGACTTCCTGAATATATGGCTACCACATAACCAGCTCTTGCCAGACATGTCCTGCTCTCGTTTCTGGAAACCAGCTCCCAATTAGAAATAGGAGAATAGAGCCATTCGGGTCAACAGATCTGCTCTAACCACCAAGACTTTGAGGGTCAAAAGCTGCTCTAGAAGGCTGCATTGTTTTTAAGGATGGGGCAGCTGTCCAAAACAGGACAACTTTCTCTCTGTAAAGTACCTCTTCAATTTTCAACCATTTTATCAGGTTATCAAGCCTTCACAGTTTGGAATCCAATATCTAGGATGGACACCTACTCACTGCATTGCCTTCTAAGCCATTTCCCTTATTTATGCCTGCTTTAATACATATGACCCAGCTTTCCTATTTGCATGATGGCGTGACCGAATTTCAGGCACTATGGTTTGGGCCGATTACTAAGTTTTGACAGAACAGGGTTCCTTTTAAAGTTGCTCTCCAACAGCAAACTAGATTTCTGAAAGACTGCTTCTTATATTTTCAATGCAGAAGGTACTTATGAACTGCAGGACTGCCAGCGGAGCAATTAACCCAGTGCTTGACAGCTCATTTTATTGATTTCACTTGGAGGGAAGTTGTGCCTCAAATCTATTCAGTTATAGAAAGTGCCTTTAATACTTTTTTCTTTAAGTAGCTTTCATGATTTATAAGCAGATCTATGGTTGGCTGAAGTCTGATTTTTCCTGATTGCACTAGTAACTAGCACTGATTAGGCAACTACTCTAAAATTAATGTGACATAGAAAAGAAGCAAGCTTTAGCGCTTCAAACAAAATTCAGATGAAACACCCACCCAATTACTACCAAAACAATCATACTATCCTAAACCTTACCTTCTCCCTTCCTGTGTCACTGTCCCAATGTCCTGCTCTTGACTGCTTTGGTTTCCATGAGGAAAGGACCATGCAGAGTAAATTACGGAATCAGGACTGCAGGCTGTGAGTTTGCAGAGACTTCATCTTGACAGATTCTTCAGAGTGCCACACACAACTCTGCTGATACAGAAGTAATAATAATAACAATTTCATGCTAAGAATTCTACCAGTGCCAATGGCCTGTAAATAACATCCCTACAAAGAAGTAAAAAAGGGCCCTTAGTTGTGTCAGACAACTTCTAACATATGCCAAGGAACCTGATGTTAAAGTTCAAAACTATAGATGGAGAGATAAAAACAAAGGAAACATAAATCAAATAGCAACCCCTCACAGTTATGCAAATTCAGGTGAGTGTCATTATAACAAACATTTCAACTAAAAGAACTTAATAAATATAGAGGCTGTAATCTGGGGTCAGATGGGGCTTCCTTTCTTTATAGAGGCAAAAACTTCCACCTCCTTAGTGCTAGGAGCTGGCAGTCTTCCTCACAGTAACTTACAGGACCAAGCAATTACCTTATAGCAGGTCAGTGTGTGGTGAAAGTAAATCTTCATCAAAACCAGGCTGTTCCCACCAATAATGAAATACTGCTATGAATTGATTAGGCATGTACTATCAATTAAAAACAACAGAGGAGAATTTCTCAAAGAACATGCTTGCTCAAGAATCCCTTTTCTTCATTTCTCCATTTAATTAGTCATTGCATTATAATTAACAAATTCATGTGATAATCATTGTCATTTTAATCACCAAAGCTGAATGTACGTTCTTTCTCATTAAATATTAAATACAACAAGAGATGCTAACCAGGTTGTTTCAGAGCTCCAGGAAATGCTCTTTTACATAGATGCCAAAATAGGTGAATACTGGTTTTTTACAGCAAATTTCTGTATCTTCCAGGCTATGTTACAGGGTATAACATAGTGAGAGTGACCTAAGGAAGAAGAAGCCTGCTTTTCAGACAGTATCTTTTATTAAACGGCTTTCTCTAGATATTTATGTTTTAAGCAGACTTCGAAGAATTTCTTATTAACAAGTTGAATGTTTGGAAAAATGCTGATTGACAGCTACAAGGGTGGAAAATTTCCATTTACTTGTACAGCATACATACACTTCCCCCCCCACCCCCCAAACACAGACCAGGAAGCAGAGAAAAACACACTTTTGAGGAGTAGGAGTAGTTAAGATTCAGTTTCAAGCCAGGGTGTCACTACAATGCAAATAGCTGCCTCCAAGGCATGAGAGAGACAAGGTATGGGATCAGCTCACTTCATGTCAGCTACAGGATCACAATGGGGTAAGCAGATTTTGTCACCTTAAGCTGAAATTCAACCTGCATTGAAAATGCATCCTGTCACCAACCTGTAATATCTTGCCCCTTTATTTATTTTTGGTTGGCTCTCCTCACATGGGCCATCACAGGCAGAGTCCAACTCCAGTCAAAATCTCAAGATGCAGATTTCACTTCTACCCCTATTGCAGTTCACAGGTGCATTCTTTTTATTCCAGCTAGCAAAACTCACCCAGAATAATCACAGCTGGACAGGGGAAAACTTCTCTTGCATGCCTAGGAATCAGATTCAGTGGCATTTTGTTGCAGAGTTGAAATTGAACAATGCAGCTGGTTTATCTATATACCTAGTTTGTGTTGAAGGACAGAGGGAAAAAGGGAAATCCTCCTATTCATGTCATCACAACAATTTAAACACACAGGATTTAAAAGCCAAAATTAAGTATCATCAGTGTTAACATTGCTGCCACACTGAGCCTGTCTTATACACCGTACCAAATCCGTCTGGACAAAATGCTGCATTGCATCACCTCACCAGAGAGGAAGATTATAAAACATTAGGATTTGCAGGGTGAGCTTGCACAAAGTGTGTGCAAAACTGCCCTCTGCTGTTTAGATTAAGACCTGCTCAAGTAAATGTGACCAAATCAGTTTTTAGCTGTAAGGGTCCAACATGCAAAGAGGCAGAACTGACTTCATCTGTTTTCTGCCTCCATGCACACTAGAAATTTCATAAATGAAAGCCACTCACAACTGCCTTACAGCATGGACCATCCCAAGAGATCTGTAGGCTGCAGGATCACTGTGCCAGCTGCAAAACGGAATCCATTAAGCAACTCTCCAACCATGGGTGGGCACCACCAGACACCCGCTCATCCCAAAGACGGGTTGAGAACATCTCAGGGTGCAAGGGAAATTATGTAAATGTGAGTGAGCACTGCAGGACATCCATCTATCAACCTGTTAAAGGCAGACCTGACCTTTACAAAACAGGAACAGGAACTGTATGCCTGGAGTCAAAAGCTTATAGCACAGAGGCCTTTAAGAGTTAAGGACTATAACGTTACAGCAATAATCAGAAAACAGGGTACTGAGCTTATCAAAAGATGTCCAGTAAATAGTCTCTAAAACTAGCTCCTACTGCAGGGAAAGAAGAGAGAACCTGGATTTTCTTTTCAAGAACTACTGTATTTTGAAAAAGCTGCCCATTATGTAGTGCCAGTATGCTGGACAGTTTGGTACAAAAAATATCATGGAAGGGCCAGCTGTTTTCTATGGCTTCACTCACACATTCATACAGAGGATGTGGCAAATTCTGCCCTTTGAGAACAGCACTAGACATCCACATCTTCTTTGGGAAGTTCGAGTTTGGTACAAATGCAGAAAACAAGTACTGTTACCCACACCAGAAGTTCAGTTTTCAGAGTGCCTCTGATGAAAGCTAGCCCAGTCCTTGTGAATTAAGCACAAGTTTCAGGTCTTTGTAACAGGCTTTGGTCAGTGCACAAAGGATGCTGCAAGCTATGCTGGTCAGTGTAAACACAAACTAAAAACCAAATCAAAATTTGGGTACCACAGAAGCCTTGAAGAATGTTTTTTTCCCATCAGCCCTTTTCCTATCCATACATTTAAAAACACAGAAGCATGGGTGTGCAGCACAACATGCCTTTGAAACAATCGCTAAAAGCACTTAGTGACCACTTCAAAGATTCTCTTGATGTTTAACTCATGTTAACTGTAACACAACAGTCATGCAGGGCCACTGTTCAGCCTAAGGGACTTTAAACACACCATCAACAGATGTACAAACGAAACTTTAGAAAGATTCTTCTGAGTGCATAAATAGCTGGAGCTTTACTTTGATGATGGCTGGCTGGCCTCCTACACAGCAGGGCTGGGACTTCTCAATTTTTCAAGTTAAGGGCAACAACAATATTGTGTCAGCCCCCAGGGGAAGGAAATTAGTGCCAGATGGATTCAGCGTGTGCCGGATCACTCTGGTTTTGGATTTGATTCCATTATCTAGAAAACTTAATGGTGAGACATCAAAGGTAGTCCTGAATGATAATGAAACTAGCTGGGTGGGGTTTTTTCTATAAAAGCTGCCTGAGAAGCTCATAACTGATGACGGAAGACTTCCCAACATAAAACTAACAGACCTCTCATTTTCTTTATAAAAAATCCTTTTAGTGCTGAAAACAAGCGCCTTGTTCTTGAAGAAGCACAGAAGGGAAGATTGTTCTTTCTGGAAGAAAGGTAAGTAGTTTAACCTGCAGTAAATTAAAATTACAGATCTTATTCCCCAGCAGCTTTGAGTTCAGTAGCAGCAAATACACAACTGGAATGGCTCACTTTCACATTTTTCATTCACACAGGTGAAAAGAATTGTACAGCACTATGCACAGCTAATGTAATGGCTTTACTACTGCTGATGCAGTGATGTCCATCATTACCACCACATTTCTGATGACCTGCACTTCACTCATGTCTGAAAGCAGTGTTTTTGCTTGTGTCTGAAACACCTGTGGACTGTGCGTACTTAGCTATACCACCGTCAGCCTGCCACTCTTGGAGCAACAGCACATCACCATTCTAGACACTATCTCCCAAGTCTTCACAATTGTGCAGTATTAGCTTCACTGGGGGATTTGGGGAAAAGAAAAAAATTCAAGTCTTGTTAAAAGGATTCAGCATTCCCACCCTATTAGCCAAGGCACTCAAAACAGCTATCAGAGCTTGCTCTAGCATACTAACCAGGTACTTCTGGGTTATCAGATATGAGAATAAATTTGCATTTAAGGCTACATTTAAACCCATGCTAAAATTTTGTTTGCATCTAATTTTGCAGGCTCAAGAAAACTAAAAAGGGTTTAGGGTTATGATGCTTATTACAACAAATACCATTTATAGACATAATCAGACTGTCATCAAACTGTCCATCAAAATCAGAATTGACACCCAGGTTTGCTGAAACACAGTTCAGGAGAGCTTTGCTGTAAGTGAAAATATGAATTCAAATTGTCATCATTACACCAAAGAGTGCAGAAAATTGCTCAGGTTTGACAGAAGAGTGCTACTTTTGTCTTATGCTGTTTGGGTTTTTGTTTCAAGGCAGGATGGAAGTTTGATTTACCTTAAGACAATGTTAACAGCTGAACTAAAAAGACACACTGAAGTGACCAGCAAGACAGAAGGTAAAGATGCTAACAGTTCTGTCAACATTAACTAAGAATTCCTACTTTTAAGGGTTAAAAGGGAAAAGAAAAACTCCTTCAAAAAGCCCCATTAAAAACAGAGCCTTCTGCAATTTCACAGTGTTTTTATTAAGAGCAAGGTAACTTTGTCCCTGTAAAATAACCTAAAAGAGCACCCCAGCCATTGTCACATGGACAATATGGCTACTAAGTTTTACCTTATGCTACCTGAACAGTTCAAGCACAAAGATTAAACTTCAAGCAGCTGTTTAAGATATGTTTCTTGATACCAGCCATTAACCTCAGTATTTGTCACATTACAGAAAGCTTCAATAGCACCTCAAATCTTTGGAAATCATGTTTTAAAGAGGTTAAGGGGAAAATATTTCTTCCATAGCAAACCATCTCAGCAGACTGACTCAGTAAGAGCTATTTCTACTCCCAGACTCAGGCATTGACTGCTAGGTCATCATAAGCTGTCCACTTAACCTCTCAAAAATCCTGTGTGAGGTAATTCCTGAACCACTGAGGAGAATCTGCCTTTAAAGAAACTTACACACAGCTGAAATGAGACAGAGACAAACAGGAATGTTGGCTAGAGTGCCCTCAAAGTACCTCACTTCTGCTTAGACTATGTCACCTAGTACCTTACTATTAATCTCGCAGCATCATTAGTACAAACTGTTAGCTGGTCTGAAAGACA
This sequence comes from Pardalotus punctatus, assembly GCA_013400915.1. Taxonomy (NCBI): domain Eukaryota; kingdom Metazoa; phylum Chordata; class Aves; order Passeriformes; family Pardalotidae; genus Pardalotus; species Pardalotus punctatus. Next base: position 1,239,555 of record VZTX01026248.1, on the reverse strand, counting down.
CATCTCAAAGCATTCTCCTCAAGTTAAAAATCAGTCCTGTGCCAAAAAGATAAAGCTACATTTTTAATTGTTTCTTCTGCCACCTGAGTGCTGATAGCACAAACCCAGAGAACAGTAGAAGCCAATCTGTTTTGACATTCAGAAGATCCTATCCATGAAAAAAACTGCTTTCAAAAGTACACTTCTCCTACTCACTTGAGCCTGCAAGTCTCCTTTTCACTGGCAAAGGAAAATTGTCTCCTTTTCACTGGCAAAGGAAAATTCGCACCATACCAAAATTTTACATCTAATTCCATCAGCTTTTGCTATTTACCCCAGGGATATCATTGTCTCACCTTATCAGTGCAATTTTTTTCTTAAGGCAGATGCCTAAAAAAAATGTTAACAACCATTTGCTATGGTCTTGAAGACTACAAACTGACATGTCAACTTGCAATATGTCTATGTCTGGTATGTCTATCTTGCAAAGTTTCAAGCTTTCCAAACCCCCACCAACCTTTGTGCTCTTACAATTTGACCCATGTTCTAGTCCAGCTTTGTTTCAGACACCTGTATTAATAGTTTTCAAGTTTGCCAGTAATTTTGACTCAACCACTTTACATGTTTTTACTCCTGACAAAAATGGATGTCATTCTTTCTGCAGCCAGTCATCTATTACCACTCTTTCTAATGTGATTTGTTACTGTTTAAATCACCATAAATTTATTTTCTCAGGAAATGACACAAGGTTTTAAACTCAATTAAAAGCATTGGAAGACCAGCCATAACATTAAAAATAAATTTTAATGTTGTCATTTTTAGATCATTTGCTCTGATGCCCAAATATTCTGGATTTTAAAGTAGTACTATAGGGACACACAAGTGCAGATAAATCTTTATTGCCATAACTTCGTTTTTTCAAAAATGAGCATTGGGTTTTTAATAGGTCGTAGTTTTATGTCTGTATATGTACAACATTACATCTGTGTGTTTTAATAATAATGAAGTTAGTGATACTTTGATAACTCAACACAGTGTATTTATAAAATGAATTCTTATCAAAATACACTTTTCACTGGGATAATAAATAAAATCCTGCAAAATCCACCTACACAAAGTTAATTTTAACTCTGGTAGAACCCGATGTGGTACACAGTCCATTAACTACTATGTTTGCCCCTTTATCCCCCTACTGATGCTCATCTTCTGGGGTAAGAAAACTTTTTTCCCCCCGTTGTGGTGTGACCTCATTCAACATCATCTTCAGCCAAGCACTGTGCACTTACAATTCTCTGTAAGAAGGAGAAAAACTCATTCACAATTACATAAAATTGACAGTAGGCAACTGATTATCAAGCAATGTAATTTTACACTGAACATCAAGCAGTGTAATTACTGAACAAACTGATTAAAGTAAAAAATGGCAATCTATTTGACTAAAGTTTTTGAAGTCAGTTTCATGGAAATTACATACAGTGCAATACCTAACACAGCCAAAGTCAGATAAACAATATCCTATCAACCTCAAGCGATGACTTCTGTGTGGTTTTGGGCACTGTTCTCTTAGGAAAACATTTTTGTTCAATCATTTCCCCAACTCTTACATCTCATGTACCTGAAACTTTCCAGTGTTACCACTGGCTATATGGACCTTAACCTGAAATGTAACCAGGCCTGAGCTGTAAAAAGAGCCAACTGATACCCAGCACTGAGTCTCTGCTTCATGTCAGGTAACACTATCAGGGAGTCCCCTTGTATGTCCAAGAACATAAAACATATTATTTATTTTACAACAGACTCACCTGCCAGCATATTAACAACATTACCTTTTCAGTACTCAGACTAAAATGGGAGGGCATTTTATCCATAGAGCTACTAACACTTTTATCATCAGGGAAACTCCCAAGCTTCCAAAATTGTCATGGGTTCTGATGCTAGTTAACATCTTGTGTTTATAGCTGTCCCCAGAAGCAAGAGGATAGCAAAAACAACAGATACATTTCAATGGACTTTCATAGCACTTTCACACACTTGTAGATATGTAAATTTTTTAAAAACCACTCAAGATCCAGTGCCATAAAGTTACTGTTTTCCAATCCCCCCAACTTGTATTTGGGAAACAGTGGGTTCACTTAAAATAACAGAGCTGTGGTCAGCTGTCTCTACTTCAAGAGCGTAGCATACCCTGCACACATGAGAAGTTTTGTATTTCTATTTTACCCTGGTTGCTATTAATGCTACATGATGAATTTCATATTCACTTTTTAGTACCTCAGGTGAAAAAAAAGCTTCTTTTAATCTAACTGAACATATTAGAAAAACAGATTACGAAACCCAAAACTCAAGACTGATGTAGTGGATAAAATAAGTATTTCAATTATTTCCAAACCAAAACAACACGGAACATTTCACATACCTGGCTTATTGTAGGGAGCTTAGTTAGAAGCATTTGAAACACTGGTGGTGGAAGAGTCTGCTGTAGAACTTGTAGTAGCTGCTGTGGCTGCCCACACACAGCAATGGCATTGGTCAAGTGATCAACACCTTTTTCATATTCACCTGTATGACAAATAATCTTTTGAAATCAACCATCTTCCACAATGTAACACATTTACATAAAACATCCACCAAGAGTGGAGTAAATTAGTGTGAATTTTAGTGTGAATCAATCCACACTTAGGGCTTCTCCTTCCCTGCTGGACCTTCTGAACTCACAAGGTTAGAAACAAGTAAGCAGATTTTCTTAGATTAATTTGACTCCCTAAAATTTCTTAGTGCATAAAAATCATCTTCTAGCAAAGGTAAAGAAAACTTATTTTACAACTTACCCACTGAAAAAAAAAATGCTATTACCTTGAGCTAGTAATTCCTCGCCAAGTTGAATCTCCTCAAGAAAAAACTTCTGAACTGCTTCGGCATCTTTCAAATCAGGCAACTATAACACACACAGTAAAAGTTAAATCGGCCCTTCAACACCAGCTAATAAAAAGTTAGCAGAAAACATTTTCAACTGAAATCAAACATGCAAACAACCATATTGTTACACCGACACAGGCAAAAAACCAATTCTCCCCACTAAATTAAACATACACAGAATATTTCTGAAAATCAGACTCAGGTCTCATAACATTGCATCACAAATCTGTAGAGACAGAGCCTGAAATACCTCTACTCAGTTTATAAATACAAATTATAAGGTGTGTTATGTTTATAACAACTATATTTCCTTCAATTGTTTAAGAGAAATCTTGTATTTTCTTTCTGGATCCACTGGTGATAACAAAAGGGAAATCAAATACTTATGGCAAAGCAACCTATCAAGTTCAGTTATAGGTATATCCCATCAATGATTTTAAGTCTGAAAAGTCTTTGTGCATCTTACAAAGATGAAAACATCATCAAATCACACCATGAACGTTGTACTTCTTAATATAACTCCTCTATCTGACACAAAAAAAGGAACAACCATACAATTATTTGTGAGCATTAAGAAAACCTAAAGACTGCATATTTGCAGGAGTGTTTCCAATGCTGGAATCAAAACAAATCCTTAAGTAAATCTTACAAATAATACAAATGAAACATCTTTCAAAACAGCACTGCATTATTGAACACAGTATTACCTTGGAAAGCCCTGCTCTCTCTTTGGCAAGCTTCTGTTTCTTCCTTCCTGTAAGAATAAAAACATCTTTTATTTTCAATTTGCAATTAAAAAGCCCTTCAGATTATAGTCTGAAACCATGAACAAATCAAAGTTCTTTTCAAAAGAAGAAACTGGTAATGTATTCCAAATATTGATAACTGAGCACAAGACTGCAACCCACTCTCTGCAACATCATTTAGAGGTCTAATGAGGGCTGGCAGTAACACCAACTCAAAAAATGGCAATTCTTCTTCTCCTGATGGCTACAGCAAACACCAGCTGTGCAGGGCCTGCAGCACCGCACACCTCGTGCACTGCAGGCACACAGAAGCAGAGAGAATTAGAGCAACACAGGAATTATCTACATGATTTCTAACAATAAGCCACAGAAGAACTGTCTACAAGTCAAGGCTATCTAGTTTGGACTGTATGGTGCACCACCAAGGAAGGGGCACTCCAGCAGGTCACAGCAGATACACACACTGGGAACTTTCTCAGCTACTTTATAGCAAAGACTTGGGCGCTAGTTAATAAGTGGCAATACCCCACCATCCCACAGCAAGAGCAATTCTAAAGCACACATTTCTGAAACCTGAGAAATCAAACATTTACAGATGGAACAAACATTTACAGGTATAACTGCCTAACCTAAAGACAAAAAGTTGGTCTGCTACATGAAATTGTACCACTCAAGCAAAACTAGTGTAATTAAAATTAAAGTTGCTTTTAATGCAACTAGGCAGGTATAAAGATGTTTTTATAGTAGTTGCTCTTCATACAAAAAAGAATAATTATACTAAGACTGGTCATTTCCTTAAAAAAATCATTTTGGTAAGTCTTCAGTTCATCAACTGAAACAGTTACACCAATAAAACCTTTGAATACAGCCTAGGGTTAAACTGTCCTCTCACTCTTTGTCCTCAGTGTCTGCTCAGGAAACTCCTATAGTGACAAAGAACAGCTGTCACCCAGCCCTGATTTTTCTTTTGATACTATTTCACGAGCTGAAAATACTTCCAAATATGACCAGGAGTTTTAAATGGTAACTAAAAAATGTCAACTGTCCACATGATGAAGACATTCAGGAATACTATTCCCTAGTAGAGTGATAACCTAACACGTGACATTTACTGACAAGATTATGTTCTTTATACAAAGGGAGTTCACATTCTAGCTAGACAGAACACCCTTTTAACTTAACACCTTAAAACACTTAGCACTTAAGACTTCCACAACTTAGTGACTTGCATATGTTATTTTACATGATATACAGAAAAATGTGCTGGATAGAAGTGTAGTATACTATAATTTTTTCATTTTGGTGTATTTCAATATCAAAGAATTTATCTTGAAAGTCAGTGCTTCAATTAGCTCACTCCAACTTTCTGGAAGCATAAATTTGTACAAAACTTTAAACTGCACTACTATGCAAACAAGTTTTGATAAGAGATAAAATCCTAAAGATGAAATTTTAAAAAAATTGTACTTGAAATGTTTTACTATCAAAACAAACCATGTTGCAACTGTAGTGCATTCAGCAAAAATACCAAAGAGAAATACAAAGAGTAACAGCTTAACATCTGTACATCATTTTCAGGAGAAAATTGTGGTTTTTTGGCATGACTATGACACCTTCCAAAATATTATAAAAGGCATCATTCACCAGGTTAAGCATTCTGAAATAAAGAACAAAAGACATGCTTGTAACTGTAACTAATAAAAGCTTTTGACCACTGATCACACAGATTTGAAATAATGTATTTTAACCTGAAAATAGTGAAGGAAAATGAAAAATCACCAAGATTTTAAAACTGATCTACCAAATCTTTCAAGTCTGACTACTATGGAACTTTTCTTTCTCTTCTTAATACTTTTTACAGGCTCTTTCAGTTCACTAGCAAAAACAATTACAAAACCCAAGTGACTCTAAAAGATATTCATGAATTCTTCCCCCACTGCTTGGGAAGAAATACTAGTTTCAAAGTATCTTTGCAATAATAGCCAAAAGTTGCATTTGTAATACGACAAGCAAAAAGCAATGGCCTTGAGAAGTAAAAAAACCTCAAAAAACAAACAAACAAATATCCCCACACCTAAAAAAATCCCCCAAGTTTGTTTTCCCTCAAGGACCTCCCTGAAAATGAAACACTTCCCTCTCTTCTAAAGAGACAATCCCAGTTAAAAAAGGGAAAGGCAATCATTCATCAAGTGCATCTTTATTACCACAGAAATGCAGTGCATCCATCCAAAACACAAAGCTAAACTGCAGCTCTCACACTGCAGGTGCTCCAGGCACAGCTCTTGTACAAGGGCACAAGTTTCATAAGAGAACCAATGGATAACCTGTGCTGCTGGCATGGGTTGCAAAAGCCCCTGAGTAGCCCCAGCAGCTTCCCAACAAGTGCCATAAAGGAGCAGAAGGCCCAAAAAGCCATTTGCATTTTCAGCTCCCAGCAGTGAAGTCTGCCTACTGCCCTCCTCTCACTCTGCTGTCCAGGCAGAAGGCGCTCCTGGGCAAAATTCAGCACGGTCAGAAATTCTGGCTTTCTCTGAACAAAGATAACTGTGTCTATACTCTAAACCAGAACACTTCTATTTTACTCATTCAAGAAGGCAAATAGCAAATATATCTAAAATACTTTAATCATAAAATACAGCTGGGGAAACTAAGCAGCTACAGATGTTTATAGGTTTCCTATCTTTTGGTCCCAAGACTAAATATGGGCATGCCTCCAAACTGGCAACACCAAACCCCCCCCCCCAAAAAAAAAAAGCCAACAGAAAAACCCACCCACAAAACCTGCTAAGTAAGATTAAAACATCTGGAAAATCAAAGACCAGTAGTTTTTTAAGCCTTCCAGAACATTCCAGGAAATCAATGTTTTTTCATGGAAACCTAAATCTGGCCACATAATTTTTCTGACACGCCTTTGCAATGTAAACTTTGGCCCTAGCACAGCCCACAGAGATGTGCAGTGTAACTGGGAGGGCAAAAACCCAACTGGTTCTTCATTTGTCAGCATGTGCTCAACCAGATATGACAGGCAATCCACTGACATGTCAAATCACCTGTCCTTCCCAAATTCTGGTGACACTGCATCCGGAGGCTGAAAAGGGATCTTATCCTAAGAAGGTTAATGGAAAAGATGTGCTGTAAACGTGGTTTCTACAAGCCTTCCACCCCATACCTGCACTATTGCACAACACATGGAGCATCTTTACATAAAGAACTGCAACTGGCTGCTGCACTGAACCTTTCCTGGTCAAGTATTTTACAGCCCATGCCTTCCTGTCTACCCAATAGTAAAAATGCTGTAATAACCAGACCCCTGGCACCACTGAAGCACCCATACTTAATAATCTGTTACAAAAAAAAAAACCCACAAAAAAACCAAGTTCCTTAATATTAACTAAAGCCTTACAACTAAATGTAGACCAGTGCATCACATGCAAGAATCACATCACACAATAATGTCCTCCAAATGACAACTGCCACCTCCTATCAAACCACAATGGATTTGTTCTCCACTTCAAAGATAATGTCAATTCTTCATCAGAGCAATTCTAAGGTTTATTCAGAACATGACTGGATAGAGGCTCAGATTATGAAAACCTGGAATGCAAAAACAATTTTTGGTGCTTCTGCAAAACCTTACGTAATTTAGTGTTTCTCCTACTATATATTGGGCATCACAAAAAAAAACCCATGGCTGATTATGTTGCCAAAAACTGAGTTTGCTTGTGCAAGACAAACACACAGCAATTAACAGTGCTAAAATTTCCCAATTAACGACTTGAACTGCAGGGAAAAAAAAAGACTTGGAAGACGCACAAGAAGTATGTGCCTAAAATCCTACATACAGGAGTGAGGGCCTGAAGCTGAAATATTTGCCAGACATAATTTGCTGTGGAGGAGCTTTTGGAAAGTGGAATTAATGCCCTGCTGAGCAACAACACTGGCCACTCAAATTCAATCCATGAAGGCAGAACCAAAGCTTTTAAACTACATTTTAATGTTATCAGGTACTCATTTTCAGCCCGTCTAGTTATTGACTTTTCCATCCATGAAACTGCTGATCACATCATGTTTACTTGCCCGGAAAATTTACCTTAATGGTAACTTCTTATCTTCAGACTAGTTACCAAAGGAATGATATACATATTACATTGACAGAAATAAATCAGCATAAGAAATATCACCTTATTTCTCATGATTCATTTGTGTTCCTCCAGTACTCACACCTACAATTGTATTTGAACCCCTCGCCGATTACTAAAAAATTCAAATAAATGTTGAAGATGTGAAATAATGAAGAGCCATGGGAGAAGAGCTCTACATCTTGGATTAATCAACAGTTTTCTCTGGCATTCATCCTTATCCTGGAAGCCAATGGCAGGGCTGCCAGGAGGGTTTAGAATGCAGCTGATGAAATATCTGACAGGTGCCACCAACCCCTGCTTCACTACAGCAACAACTTCACTGTAAGAGATCACATTGTTTTACCTGCTGGTCTTCCAAAACAAAAAAAAAAAAGAAAAAAAGTGTCACCACGTAAATGTGGTGGCTGTAATAGCATGGGTGAGCCTGTAGGACAGCAAAATTAAAAAAAAAAAAAAAAAAAGGAGGGGGGGAGGTGAATTTGAACCATGCATCGACGGAAACCACAGGTTACCCAACCCCTACAGCAAATGCTCTCCGATGGGATGACCCTGTCTAGAACCACCTGACAGAAGGTTGTAGTGAGGGGGTGATCGGTCTCTTCTACAGTGCCTGCAGTGATAGGACTAGAGAAAATGGCCTTAAGCTAAGACAAGGGAGATTCCGATTAGACATTAGAAAAATTTTTTTCACTATTAGGGTGGTCAGGCATTGGAATAGGTTGCCCAGGGAGGTGGTGGAGTCACCAGTCCTGGGGGTGTTGAAGAGGCATCTGGATCTGGCGCTGGGCGATGCTGGTTAGTGCTGCAGCGGTTGCAGTGGCAGTGCCGGGCGGATGGTTAAACGGGACGGTCTCGAAGGCATCTTCCAATTTTGATGGTTCTGTGACTCTGGGACCCGGCCCCTGCTTTCAGTGAAGGGACGGCGAGAGGCCACAAAGCCGCAGGGGCCGCCGGGGTAAGGGGCGAGCGGTGCGGGGGGATCCCAACCGGGCCCGGGGGCGGGGACGGCGCTGCGGCGGCACCACGTGCCGCCTTCCCAGCCGGGCGGGTAAGGGAGGGAGAAATGGGGGGGAGGTCGCTGAGGGAAGCGCGCGGCGGCGGGAACGAATGCAACGGGAGGGAAGGGGAGGGGGCGTCCCGGGACACTCACGCTCCCGCAGCCGGTTCTTGAAATTGGGGTCGCTCCGCCTCTTGCGGTCGAAGTAGATGCAGTATCCGATGAAGAGCGCCCCGCAGAGCCCCGCGGCGATGGCGCTGGTCCTGCCCACCATCATGGCACTGCCGCCGCCCCCGCCCCGCTCCCGCCGCGCGGCCCGCGCCGAGCACCGCAGACACCTTGGGGCGAGCGGGCACAGGGAAAGGACCCCTCCTCGCTTCCGCTCACGTCATCAGCCAGCGGCGGCAGTGGGCGCCCCCCGCAGTGCCTGAGCAGAGGCCGGGGCGCATGCGCAGGTGGAGGCTGACGGCCAGAGGGGCGTGGCCCGAGCTTCGGCATTTGCCCGCCCAGAGGCGTGAGGGGCCGAGGGAACGGGATCCCGGGGAAACGGCTCTGGGATCATCGCGTCCAGCCTCTCACCGAACACCACCCTGTCAGCTAGACTATGGCACTCAGTGTCACGTCCAGTCTTTCCTTAAACACCTCCAGGGACGGTGACTCCACCACCTCCCTGGGCAGCCCATTCCGGTGTTTAACCACCCTTTCTGTGCAGAAATTCCTCCTGTCCAACCTAAACCTCCCCTGCCACAGCTTGAGGCTGTCTCCTCTCATCCTGTCACTTGTTGCCAGGGAGAACAGACCGGCCCCCATCTGGCTACTTTCAGAGAGTTTTTGAGAGCAATAATGTCTCCCATGAGCTTTTTACTCCAGGTTTAAAATCCCCAGCTCCCCCAGCCACTCCTTATAAGACTTGTGCTGCAGACCCTTCACCAGCTCCACTGCCCGTCTCCGGACAACAAAAAAAGCACCCAAATTAAGGTAAGATTTCTATTTCATCGCAGACTCAGTCTGCATGTGTCACTTTTTTCTTTAGTGATTGTGGGTAATCCTACATGTCCAAAAGAAAAAATTCACAGTTAAACCCTCGGCTGAAGATGGATTCCTGGAACATATGAATAAAATCATGCAGCACCTCCTGCTGCCTTCTGGGAAAAGCCAAATGCCCCAGAGCAAACACCAAGAATTACAACAGCTGTTATTAGCAAACAAAATTTATGAGAAAATGCTCTCATATATATATATACATCCATCTGTGTAACACTAACTAGCATTTTTATCAGATCGATTTTTATCAGATGACTGTTTGTTTTTCCCAGTCTTACTCCTAGGAATAGTTTTTAGTCTTTTTGGTTTTGTGCTCTTCTTTAATGGCGTTGCTTTTTCACCAACAAAAGAATCATTAGAACAGCTCTTTTCCTTTTTCTTCTTCGTATCAACTCTGTCCTTGGGAGCACGAGACTGGTCTGGAGTTTTCTGTGCTTTCCTCTTGTCTGCTACGCGCTGAACTCGTATCTTTCGTCCCATCAGAACAGAGTTGTTGAGTTTCAGAGCAAGATGTACAGCATCTGTATTCTACAAAACCAGACATCCAGCTTAAAAGCAGCACTACTTCCAACTGATTGCTTTTAAACAGTTACCTTTCTTTAAATTTGCAACCAGGATTTTTACAAGGAAGAGCACTCAAACTGCTCTGTTTAGGGAATGACACAATCAGGAACACCAGCACGCCCACACAGCCCACACACTGAGGCACAGATACTTGAAAACAGGCTATGAAGCAGCTTACACGAGACACTAAAGTCTGAGGCAGAGCCACAAGGAGAAATTGGGAAAAAAAGCCATTCAGCTGCAGGAAATGAACTAAGGAAGATGAGGCTGGGACCCTGCCATAAGAAGGGAAGTTGTAATCGAAAGTGGAAAGCCAGTAAGTGAATCAGCTCTAGGAAAGAATTCCACTCATATTTTGACACATAAAAAATGGGAGAACATTGCAGTTACACCAAATGAACTCATCTATCCCTCCCTTTAAGTCTCTGCCTTAAAGTCACTTCTTTCACCCCAGCATGTACAAAATGTAAAATAGTTTGGTTTATATCTGCTTCCACAGACTGGTCTTCTGAGCTGCTTTCACTTTACACAACGCTACCATTTAACATCATACATATACACATACACACCCCAAAAATTACTAAAAAAACAATAAAAATGCTCTAAAGGCAAACCCCAGTTGAGGTTTTGAAGAATTCCCTGTGTGCTGGAGCAGGCCATTCACACATACCTCAAAGAGGACATAGCCAAAGCCTTTCCCCAAGCCCGTCCTCCTGTCTCTCACAACTCGCACTCCCACGACGTCTCCACAGACATGGAAGTGTTCCCGCACGGCGTCATCACAGATGTCTGCAGGCAACACAACAGAACAGATGCCTCTTCAGGGAGTCACATGGCTTTAAAAGCCTGGCCCAAATCCAATTATTTCACATTTACCCATTCAGGGACACAAACAAATATATTTAAATATGTATTATCATATGAATGCGGATAGGTAGACAAATACCAGTGGTTCAGAAAAATCCCAGCAAGTTGACAATGCAGACTTTATAAAGGGCTATTTACTTTGACAGTTACTGATTCTCCAGCTCTGAAGAGTACAACATAAATTGCAAAGAAGAACAAAGGCAAAGACTGAAATAAATTTTTCAAATTATTTCATTTATGGCTGGAACACAGTAGAAATTAAGATTACTATTATGCATTTTTGTACCTCCTCCTTATGCCAGAATTTCTTTCTAAGAATTAATGCTGATGATAATGAACTTGAGCTGGCAGTTCTTCAACTGCTCATTGACAGAGCCATGAATTTTAGCTGAATGGGGGAGAAGGGATTTACAGTTTCCAACCACAGCTGCTATACAATTATTCTGATAATGGCTGGATGTGTGAGGTTTTCTCCATCTCATGCCTAGGCAGACAAGCATGATGTGCCACCACAAAAACACAGGTTATTTTCTTTTTTCTGTATAGGCATACTTCATACAATCTCCTGACGTAGGTATAAACCTCTCTCTGCTAAGGGGAGGGGCTGAACTCAATAGTATGGGTTTAAGTACAGTAATGGGACCTAGACATGCTGAGAAAGGTCCAAGCTGCTGAAGTCATTTCAGAGCAGAGCAAATCACAGAATCATAGAATATTCTGAGTTGAACTGGCCCACAAGGATCAAGTCCAACTCTTAGCCCTGTTTGGACAGAGTCACTCAGCCCATGGCTCACAGAAAGCATTAAAATGAGAAGCCATCACTGTCAATCACTTGGAGTTGGTTTACAAACAGGTACTGGTAACCCTTGAGCAGTTTAGGAAGCCATGGCTATGCAACTTAGTCACCTTTAGTTAAAAAACACGATGCAACAATAAGAACTAAAGGCACTTGCAGCACTACCTACAATAAAGAAAAAAAGCTGCAGAACTTGAGAGAAACTTACAACCCCTTTAGGTGTTTCAATTAGTGAGTAAGAATTAATTCCAGCAAAAGGTATTTATCTACCCTAAACACATTGCCCTAAATACCAAGAAAAGCCTAATGTCAACATATTACATAAATGCTAAATAATGATGCATTAACAATCAATTTTAGACTTACCATATGAAAGATTTCCCAAGAATATAGACCGTTTACTGTCATGCTGAAGACAATTAAGAGACAGGATAGTACATTATTTGTTACAGAAAATAACAAAACAACCAAACAAAAACAATAAAAACCCCACAACCCAACCAGAAAAGGGGATTTCTAGCCACACATCTTACTTACCAAACTGGTTTTAGATGCAGTGTCAACTCTGATGTGAAATCCGCTAGCAATTTCTGTTCCATTCCTTTCATGGTCAAAAGCAAAGTTTTAAAAGTGAAATAAGTGTTACTTCATTGACAATGTCACCACATAGGAGTATTCAAAAAACAAAGTTACTTTTAAGTTTGAACCAACATTTTATTCTGATTCAAGCGAAAGAGAGGAGGTTGTTTAAATTTAGCTGTAAATCCACCTGATCTACCTCTTCAACAGGGAATAAGGAACAAAACTGAGACTTACTCCTTCAGGGCCTTCTGGGCATCACATTCTTCCTTAAAGACAACATAAGCATTGACAAACTTTGCATTCGGGTGCATCTTATGCCTGGAACATGAAATAGACACATTACTGCTTAAATCCTGCTGATGCTGTGCAGCACACAAGCACTTCTGGCTGAACACATTTATGCCTCTGTGTTTTGCGCACACTGACAACTTCATTTCCCTTGCAGGTCAAGCTACCCCTGGATTTGCAAGGGAGTCCCAGCCTGAGCAAGCTTCCTCAGCTCACAAACAGACCCAAAGAAATTAAAGACTTCTAGCATCTTCCTCCTACCTAATATGTAAGAAATGCAACCTCAGGCAACAAATTACTAGTACACATGGTAGATAATTATTCATTACTTGTTAAGAAAACTTAAAGACACAAAGGTAATGACAAAAGACAAAGAAACACAAAATACATAAAAAGGACCTAATACAGACAAACTTTTAACAACCAACATTAAACATTGTTTAGGCCTTGAAAAATAATACACAAAATTCACAAGAGGAACCTACTTGATTGCTGCTACCTTTTTGGATACAGTATCTTCTGCTGGAATCTTAAAGATAAAAAGAGCTTGAGTTAGGTGGGCCTAGTGTCAACTTATCACAAAGTTTTTCAGTAAGACAAAGAGGAATTCAAACAGGTGCCACCCAAAGACACGTAGCCAATCCAGTGAGCAAATGAAGGAAGTGGCTCATTCTAGAGATGGTCTAAAAACCCCTTGGAGTTAAAGAGCTTGCCTTGACTTTGTCTGACATGTTTATTGAGGTCCAAGAGGGCTAGCATCGACTGTTTCAGTGAGTACGCTGTTTTACAATAAATGTGTCTTTGCTACTGTGATTTAAAAACAGGTGAGCAATGCTTTAGCTAAATGAGCATATAATAAAGACATTCCTCTTTCAGAGAACATAAAGCTCTGATCCTGGATCAGCTGCTGCGCATCTGTGGTACTCCTGGGCTAACACCTCCAAGGCTTCTTCTAATAGCAAAACCCACATACCCCCAAACCTCTTCTGAACTAATGATGTTACAAGCCTTACAAATACTACTGCCCTTTAACATCAACAAATAATTTTGTTATGTAACATTAAAGCAAATAACATACCAGAGACCGGAAGCGAATGGATTGGATTTGTCCATACTTCTTAAAAAGAGATTTCAGTACCTAAACAGATGATATTATGAATATTCAGTACATTTTTCAACCTGGTAATGACAATTACGTTTCAGTATTTATAAGTAATACCATCCTTACACTGTTTTCCTTTCACTTATGAGGCCTCTTAAAGGGCTACTAAAAAAATGCAAGTAATTCGCAACTATTTCTGTGGTTTCTTGTGGCAGCTTCTTCTTCTACAGCCAAAACTGAAGTTGCGCCTCTTATTATGGAAAAAAGTATAAATTTTATATGTTTTAAGTAATGATCTGAAGCACTGCTTGCATACAAAATTAGAAGCAGAGTAACTTTGTAAATGCAGTTCTCATTTATTCTGTCATTTTTTCATTGACAAGAAACTGACAAATTCTACTCAAGAAAGAATCACTGCGTCCACTGCTGTAGGAAGCCAAACTCCAGGAAACCAGAGATTGTCTCTAATGGTTTCTGAGAACAAGCACTATTTCCTGCTTTCCAATCAGTTCCAATCACAAATCCACATCACAAATGTGTGTGATTTTTTCTCAGCTGGAAACATCCCCTCAAACTGAGGAATGCTGTAACTCCTTTCATTCCTTTAGCTGACAGATCCCACCCACATACCTGAACAGTACAGCTGACAGGCAAGTTTCCAACAAACACCGTTCTTCTTTCTGCTGTTTCATCTGCCACCCTTTTTCTCTTTTGCTGTTTTGCAGTAGCACCCGTAGCTGAATTAACAACATTTTTGGTGATGGCTTGAGAAGCCTTTTTCTTTTGCTTTGCTTTGTTTTGAAACAGTTTTTGATCCTCCTCCTTATCTGCCTGCTCCAAAGCGTTCTCTCTGACCAGAAACAGAGAGGCAGGTTACAATTGATGGGAAAAAAACAGGGGTTTTGAGGTCAAAGAACTGAAGCCACTAAGATATTTTAACTTACATTTTAAATTATTATGTTCAACTTAAAATTTCAAACATTATTTTGTTAATTCTGCCTTAAACAAACATATCTGACCATTCAGTAACATGAAAAATTATTTGCTGCCCCAGGACACTGCATTCACTATTTACCAGGAGTAATACAGAAATACTTTACAATTAAATAACTGAAGGGGAAAAAGATACCATCTTTGCATGCTAGAACTAAGAACAGATTAAATGCTTCCCAATATCGTGGACACTCAGAACAAACCTCTGGAATACTGCCATGCACTAACAAACTTCCACCTATCTATCCAAACCTGCCAGAAGAGCATGAACAGTGAGCAGATCTGAAAGTGCCATGGAGGAGGAAACAACACTCAGAGCCAGGGAGAGGATGAGATGTCAACCTTGTGCTACAATCAAGCACACTTTATTATCCAAACTGCACTGTAGAATGACCGGCTCTCAGCCTGCTCTGACAGCGCCTCACTTCAAGCACTTAAGAGAACAGAGAACATCACAGAGAGGTTCTGTGTCACTGCAGAAGCTTAGCAAGATACAGACAACTCACTCTGCCTGGCACCTTGCTCTTGCTGAAACCACCTCTGCTGGATAAACCCAGGGACAGCTAGAAAACATCTTCCCGTGCCAGGGAGAACTAGATCCATGTGTCTTCATCTCCTGATGGCTCCATAACACAGGGTATGTGCACTTCACGGACCTAGCGTTTCAAGAAGCTGCACCACTTTCTCCTTCAGGGGAAAACTACAGACAATTTGCACAATCTTAAAAATAATCTTAAACACCAAGGTGAAGATGAGTAGTTGATGAGAACTTCATTGTTTCATCAAACTCATATTCCAGTTAATGTAGATGTTGCAGGGTTTAATTTTATCATAAAATGGTGTCACCTCCTCACCTCTCTGACAGTTTTTTCTCTGCTTCTGAATGTTCCTTTTTTCTGGCCTTCTTTGCTTTTACCGGAGGTTCTTGTATGACAGATGAGCTCTGGTCTTCTGACACTTTCTCTCCTTCTGCATGCTTCCTTTTCTTATTTCCCTTTAAAAAAAATGGTAGGAGAAACAGACTTGAAGGACACAATTCCAGGAACGCCCTACAACTACTTCACATACTGCTAATTATTTGCAGTGCCACTGCCCGAAGCCTACCGCTGCAGGAGGCGGTGCTGCCGAGAGCCGCCCTGCAGAGCTCACCCACCCTACCCGCCCGGCCAGCCGGGCGCGCTGCCGGCACTCGCTCACTCACCCCCGGTACGGCCACCAGCACGGGCGGGGCGGAGTCGCGGAAGAGGCGAGCGAGGGGCGCAAGGGGCGCCGCGCCCGCCCCGAGGCTGCCCGACACCTGCCCCACCACGTACGCCTCCTCCTCCTCCTTCTCGGCCGCCGGTGAGTGCCGCGCCCCCGCGCCCCTCCGGCGGACCCGCATGGCGGTAGCGAGTGCAGCGGGAACAGGCTCAGCCCGCGTCACTTCCGACGCGCGGCGCCGGGCGGTGCTCCCGGGACCGCCCCTGCTCCCTCCTCCGTCTCCCCCCGCATCCCCGCCCCGCGCCCGCTCGGAGCCCCGCCCGGGGAGCTGCTCCCGGCCACGACGGGACCATGCAGCGCGCCTGCCCGGCCTACCGCGCGCTGCGCGGGCGCTGTGGCACCGTGGAAACATCCAACATCAGGAGGAGATGGACAATCTTAAGCTGTGCCAGGGCCGGTTGAGATTGGACACGAGGAGGAATTTCATTACAGAAAGGATGATTAGACATTGGAATTGATTGCCAGGGAGGTGGTAGAGTCAGCATCCCTGGAAATGTTTAAGGAAATACTGGACATGGCATTGAGTGCCATGGTCTGGTTGACAGAGTGGTGTTCGGTCATAGATTGGACAGGATGATCACAGAGGGATTTTCCAACCTAACTTATCCTGTGATGAGCATGTGATGGGGCTGTCTTATTGATTTCCCATGACCCTCAGACCCCATGGGGAGCTGAAGCAAACCTGAAGGTGCTCTGGCTTTCTCGTTACACATTTGATGCACTTTTTAGGCTTTTTGAGCTGTAAGCAGCTTTGTTGGCATCAGCATCCAACAAAAAGCAAAACAAGTAACCCGGCTGTAGAATACAAGGAAAGTATTGGTCTTGACATATGCACAAGGTATTCCCCCCACCTTGCCGACTGGATGCCAGGAAAGGTAGTGACCCTCGGGATGGGGTCAGCCCAAGAGAATACACAAATCCGTGAAAAGGGACAGGTGGCTGCCACATGTATTGGCTTTTCCAATCTGCCTTAACACCGAAGAGCGGCACTGTAGTGACACAGGAGGGGCAGAAGAAGCTCAACCATCATCCGGCCCATTTCAGAGACTCGATGCCACTATAACTCAGCAAGAGGCACACAGCCTCCAGAAACTCTGCCTGAGAGTGAGTTCAAGACCTGTGCCAACAGGAAAATTCCACAGCATGATGGGAACTACCCAGTCATAAGTATGTACAGGTAACAGTGGAGACTGTAAATAAAGGAAGGTGGGAGCACTGCAGAGCCTTCAAGTAAGGCATGTTTTCTCTCGGCATATGCCAATCTCAGTTGTTCCCAACGTGACCAATTATGAGACACACAAACCCAAGTCTGTCGCTCAACCGAGGTGTAGAGAACATGGCAGGGGCTCTTTGTCTTGTTTCACCTTTCAGGTTGTGGTTCAAGCAGGCGTTCAGGAGTACGGGCACAGCCCAGCAGGCACTGCTAGTGGCAAACTTCCTCAGCTGCAAGCAGAGTGTGCACATGCCAGGCAGGGAGCTCACCCACAGGTAAAGCTGCATACAATACGTACCCTGAAAACCCGCTCAGATTTGACCCACCGGAACATGGGATAAAACTGCCTGACTAACATTTGCCAAAGGTACCTTCCTTTGTGACCACTGGGAGACAAGTGGTTCCATGAATCTGGATAGTACCATTTACAGACACAGAGGAGGTGCAATGTAACACATTCAGACAAATGCTTGAGTAGCCACTAAACTGCATTAGAAGTATGATGAAAATTAAATAATCTCTGAAGTAAGGAAAGCAAAAATCCTATTTATGCAAAACCTCGGCTTGGGAGCAGGGAGATGACTAATGATTCCTGTTTTAAACAGGTAAACAAATCCCTCCCCCCAGATCACAGAGTCAGTAACTGTCACATCAAAGCAAATATGCTGGCACTAAAACTGAGTGCTGATCAAGAAGTAATTGAGAGTGAAGAGCTGAATTTGAATCTTGCTTGCCCAGATGTAGCTCCCAGTTACATCCACACCCCTTATACCTACTGAGACTGGAGCAGAACTGAACTACTATGACACTGATTCCATTAAACTTAAACAGACGAAAATATCCTGAGTAGCTTCACTGAAAATATTAAAATCACCCACTTTTAATCACATCACTTTTATGGTGATCTGACTCAGATCACCATAATTCTTAACGCAGTCAATGTTTCCAAAGCTTATTTATCATGGTTTGTTACTGTCAGTCTCATCAGTAATCTATCACTTTGCAGGTGTAACAGTATTTTGGTCACCTGAACTATAGACAGTAGTTTGTTTCGATGCACTGCCTTAATGATGGGCCACACTTTCACTTTCTGCTCAAAAAGAGGATGGATTTGAATTAATCACTAAGAGGAAACTAGGCAAATGCACCTGGCTCTAGCTTATCTTTATATGCCCATTACAGCACATCAAAGATCATTTGCTAAACTGATTCTGCAGCTTGATGTAATTTTCATGAACAGACTGCAATTGCTTAATTAAACTGTTAGAAACAAAAATCAGGGATTCACAAACTATGGCATTTTATTTCAGAGGCCTTTGCTTACATTTGTACAATATATTACATAACTCTCCATTTTCTGCAGAACCTAATATATATTTTATAGCTTTTTTCTATAAGCTTTTCCTTCAATGTCTGTCAACAAATTTTTACAGTCCTGTACAATTCTGAATACTTTGAAACCATTTTCAATAAAATCAGTTATAACCTTAAGCGCACACTACGAAGACTGAAAATGCTTTTCTTAGAAAAGTCAAATGAAAAGGATTCTGACACTCTAGCATCTACAAACAAAATGCTTCAAATTCTTACATGTTGTATTGCCAGAAAACAAAGGAAAACATGCCAGCCCCTATTTCCCCAGGCAAAAGAAGTACACAGAACTACAATTAAAACAGTAAAACAATCTGTACAATAAAGTACTGTGTATTAACAGTGCCAGGTATTAAATAGCTTGAATGAACACTTCCGCAATATACAAATGTCTTACAAAGGTATAGAATTAACAGGAGAGAGCTTGGGATCCATTCAACATAAAATCAATACAAGTGAAAACATTTTGAAGTTGGTTTTGGAATTTGTACAAGGCATTTAAAAAATTAAACATCTACCACTCGGCTAGCTAGTTATTTTAAAAACAACTACCCTTTTGTGGCAGTGTTGGTATCAGCAACCACAAATTATAACTCACACCTTACTCCCTCTTGAAGTCTTCTCCTTGCAGCTTGTAATAAAATAAGCATTACAAATGAAATATTTGTTGCTTTAAGGGGAAAAGAAACATTTACAAGAAAACACAAAAATATACCTGTTATAATCCATTATGAATAAATATACACTTTAAACTGGCTGAATACAATCTTTATACATTAAGATTTAATACAGTTTGTTAGCCATTTTCTTTCTTTTTCATAATGTATTTTATCAAAATTAAAAAAAAATACTGTTTTATAGAAAAATGGCAAAGTACAGTAGTTTCATTCCAATTAACGGGTTCTTAAAACCCAGAGTAACCTATTTAAGCCTAATTCAAACCTGTAAACATTAGTCAGTCTTTTTTTTTTTTTTTTTTAAAGGAATCCTCGTATTTGGTTATCAGGACTGATGTCAGACATCCTACTAACTGCAGGTTTTGAATAGATGTGCTTGACGTATACAATTAAAGCCACTATAAGGTGACTTAGCAGTTAAAAAACAATTAGCTTGTACAAATGAAAATATTTTCAATATTTGTCATAAATAAATGGAAAAATATCAAATGTTCCAGCTTTAACAAAATACCAGGGAATACAGTAAGCCTTACCACATTGATTTAGATCACCCCAACAACTATGTACTTATTGTCCTGTCTCTACAGGCAGTGAACAGCCTCCATTTGCCACAGTGGAAGGCCTTCGAGTCACTAGACTTACAATTCCCAGACAAGTTGGAAACAATTATTGCTTGAGGAAAAGCAGTTTGTTGTACTTTTTCTTCATAAAAGTGCACTTAAGTGCAAAGTTAGCTTGTCAAGAAACAACTTTAAATACAAAATAGTGCTTGTCTGAATTTTGTGCCACTGTGCAGTATAAAAAAAAAAAAAAAAAGGAAAAAAAAAAAGAGTGGCCCTCAGCAGCCATTAAGTGCAAAGTGCTTTGGCAAGTCCTGCTGTCACCTGCACTCAACTGACATTCCATTCTGTGATGAACTTGACATAGATGGTTCCGCTAACGTTAACATAACTGCAGCCGTAATGGAACTAGAGGAAGGTGATGAGGAGGATGATGATGTAGTAGCAGCACCTGCACAGGAAAAGGAAAACACAGATTATAGAGATTCATAAATCAAGCAATAGAGATGTTTTCCTGTTCAGCAGCAAGCACGGGTACATACTGACTCCAGCAATCAGTTCCTAGCAATTAAAAAGAAAAGAAGCCTCCATTTCCTAGTTTGTGTAGGAAATACCCTGACAGAAACACACTGCCATGTGCAAGGCAGTGCAGCACTGTTACCCTTTATAGCCCTCCATCATCAACCACCCAGATCGAGGGCCCAGCCAAAGGATGCCAGAGCTCATTCCTGACCCATCAGCACAGTCAACTGCTCCCTTTCTTTCCCGCAGGAATCAGATGCACAGGGCCTTGTTCCCACACTGAATCTGCACATTCACCCTGCTCTGGCAACCAAGCAGCAACTGCCATTCCCATGTCACAGCTGCAGCCATGACAAACATCCTACTACGCATGGCATATCTCACGCAGAGAAAATGATCCTTTAAGCGTTCCCAGAAGCAGGCACACTAGGACATTCCTTAAAGCAGTAGGTGTGGCAGCTTCTGAAAGATGAGAAATTTAACTGGTTTCCCTTGAAGTCATGGAATAATCCCTTATCCTAAGGGCAAAGCCTAGGCCCACAAGCAATACTACAGTGAACTTATCTGTATCTTGAAGAAAAGTTAGAACTTAGTAATACCTTTAGATGCTTTGGTCACTGCTTAGAAAAGTTTATTTGCTGTATATTTTTTCCTGTATGAAGTAGTTCTGCCTCAAGAGCATTAAACAGATGCACACCTTGTTAATGCTCTTCCCCATCCACAGTCACTGGGCACCTGATCCCCCTGCCTTCTAATGGTCATAAAATAACTGCACACAGCATTTCCCAAAATCCAAACAAAACCACACTCCTAATGACACATATCTCCTTATAAATTATCCAGGTCTTATCAGGACCTTAACAGAATATGCAGTTGAGCCCTCTAAAAGTAGAATTTAGTTTCCAGCACTTACTTTCCCGCTCTTTTTTCTTTAAGCGCTTTCTTCTTCGGTCAATGGAAGCCACCTCAGATTTCAAGGACAGGTAATGTTTCCTGATTTCTTGCAATTTTTCTTGGAGAACTGTTATGCGCTCAGCACTAGTCAAATTTTCCAAGTCAGCTGCAAGTTAAATGATCCCTGTTAATTATTGTACTGAAGCATTTCCAAACATTTCTGAATGTCAGTGAAGTAGGAAGTACTCAAATCTTAGTGATGTGCTTTGAGGCAGCAGATAGCAAAGCTAAGAAACACAGCAACAGCAGCAGCTCCTGTTTATCACCACAAATGCATTCATGTTTTATTATTCTTTACAAGATACCACCATATACTCTATGGGGACTTTTTAAGGAACTGTGAGAGGAAAAAAAAATGCATTCCCTTTCCCATAGGGAGGACAGAAAAATTAAGACAACTGGTGAAAACATGATGGCCAAAACCAGCTTTGAGCCTGTTGCTTTCAATCCTTGCCAGAGCTCAGATTGGCCCCAGACACTGAGCAGGTCAGCCTTGTCTGGGCTGCTACAAAACAAGCAGGTTATGACAGGAATCTGCACAGCTGTGGGGTGGTTTCAGTGGAGTCCCTGGCGTATGTGCCATAAATAACCATACAGGACCTCCTTGCTGGATATGGGCAGCACAGGAGCTGCCCCTCTGGTTGTTTCCAGCTGGGAGCTCTCCACAGCATGGCACATAGCTGGAGGTGGCACAGGCAGGGGAAACTCTCAGTTCAGTCCAGTGAAGCCAACAAGGAAGCCACGCTGGAGACACTTTAAATAAAGGCATTTAAGAATCATTTGAACTACTGTGGGGTGCAAAATGTGCTACATCAATCTATAATGAAGGCAGCACCAAAGGACCAAAAGCCACAACTCTGTTAAGGCTGGGGGAAAACGAGGAAAGCTCCGAGACACTGCAAGTGTCTGACTGCAACAGCAGCAAATGTGTCAAGCAGCACTCCATAGACCAACTTCTACCAAGTAACTTTAGTATGTGGAATGTACCCAAGGTGAAAGAAAGGAAGGAGCAAAAGCCCTTTAAATGTGTTGCACCAGGAAAGTGTTCAATGAATCTCAACAGGGCAGTAAGTGACAATAAAGACCTTTTACATTACATACTACTGAAGAGAGTAACCAGAATATAACTTGACTGTGAAGAAGTAACAGGAAAAAAAACCTTTTAAAAGTAGAGTAATGCTGAGATTCAGGGTTGAGGAGGAAATTAAAAAAAACACCCAGCAGAATCAGACTCAATTGGTATGTTGCACTAATATGAGGGAATTAATAAGCCACTGATCTGTTTTTCAGATGGGCAAATGCATGATCCTTCCCACACTGCTCATCCCTAGCTGGACCAGTAGCTTGACTGAAACAAACACAGTGGAAGTTCTTCATACTAGAAATAGTAAACATGTCCTGATTCAGTCATGAAAAACAGGAAGGGGAAAAATTACAAATCAATCACCCAAGTGTCTGAACAAGAACTAGAGACTGAGGAGTAAAACAGCAAGGAAATATCAACAGAAGAAGCACACAGAGCAGATAATGTTTATGCCAGAATGACAGGTATGCACAGGACAAGAACAGAAGTCAGCTCAGGAGCCATATCTAAAAACAGTCCTGGAGGAATGTGACATAGGCAGTTCCCTGTGCTGCAATTGCAAAAAAAAAGAAGAAAAAAACCCCCCAAAACAACCTTTTTTTTTTTTTTTTTTTTTAAATGAGGATTTATCAGAAACTTAAACAAATTCAGGATGGAAAAAGGAAAGCCAAAATACAGACCATTCAAAAAACCTTTTACATCATGCCACAAGATGACACTGGGTGTGTTTTCAAGAAAATACTTACACATTTGAAAACTCCACTTATAAACTTTGGGCAAACGATTATTCTGTTCTTTGAGATCAGACTCCTTCTCTCCATTTTTACCACATTTTCCTGGAGATTGTGTTCTTGTGAGTGATTTGGTTTGGTGAGATTTCATGCCAGTAGAAACCGATTTTGCTGACTGAGACTTGGACACACTTTCACCAGCAGATAGTTCATCACTGTCGCTGCTGTTCGCTGAAGAAACAAGAAGACATTGTTACAAAACAAAGCCCAAACTGAAGCTTATCAAAAGCAACCCCCGTGCTGATTTTCATGTAATGGGAATTTATTTGACCCAAATCCTTTTACTCTAAAACAACAGAATCCATGCTGGTGTAGCAGCTTGGCTTGATGCTCTCTGCATCACTGAAGCACAAACCAGATATAAAATGGGGCTTCTCTGATTCTGGCACGCTGTGAAATTGACGTCCTGCACTAGAAACACTGCCCAGTCGTGCAGGTAAAGTCAGAGCTGGTCTGTGGATCTATGGGAACCAAAATCCTACAGAGCCAGAGGATGGATAAATGTACCAGACTGTGGCACCACAATCCACCCTGAAGACTGGCAAGGATATTGCTGGAAGCTTGTGTGCAAAAACATGAGGGGCTGGGGTCAGGACATGCTTCCTGTAAGGAGGCTCTTGAATATGCAATCCAAGTGCTTGAGGTCCCCATGGGGAAGGAACCTCTACTCTCCAAATGGCTCATGACATCACCACACTCAGCGCTTCAGAACCACAGCAATAAATAAATTGCCTACACTTGAAAATAAGGTAAAGAGGCTGTCCAATGTGTCAGCATAGGTGCCAAAATGAACCACATCTGCCTGCTCATGGGGCCATATTTTTTCTAAGAGTTCACAATACTGATTGTTATGTTCCATCTTCTATTTACCCTTTTTAACTATCAATTTCTAATGCAGTATTCAATATATATACATAAACCTCTATCCCATTTTAGAACTAAGTTACAGACAAACTCTTGACTATTTTTAGGGCATGTACAGCAGAAATCAGAGCAATCACCCTTTTCTTAGCCTTATGTCACCATTACTTTAATTTTCCTCTACTAAAATGACTATTGATAATCTGAATATGCGTGACATACTCTACAAATTCCTCAGACACAATGACAACATTTTTTAATTTCAGAAAAAGATCTGTAGCTGACCCAAAACAGAAGAACTTCACCTCATGCTGAAAAGACTTTAACTATAAAGCAACAGGCTGAACTGAACACAGGCTTTTAATCAAACCACTTAATGGAGAGTAATAAAATAATCTGTCTGAAATACAAAATTTATGAGTAATGATTGAAAGGATGAATTTTTTTAGCATTTCTTAAATAAAACTGGGGTGAAAGCAGGTGCAAGAGACTGTATGTAATTCAACACAGGTCTAGCAAAGCAGTGGAATAAAATGTCTAGGAAATCTGCAGAACCTCCATCATTAGAGCTGGTTTTAAAACCACATTGAATTCATATTTATAAAGAAAAATGTATACAACTGCCTCAGTTTTACTTACCCTGGGTGTTGACAAAATGAGCCCCGAACATTTTCGGTTCTGGCCTTTTTAATCCAGTGCTCTGCACAGGAGAAGCTGAATACCAAGGCACGTGTTATGAAAGAGCCTGGCCAGCTGCTTGGTGGTGGTGACCGGTTTAATGCAAAGGCAAGAGCAGAACAGGTGTATCTGTTAAACGGCTCCTCAAAAACCGTTTAACGGATATACCTGAATTTTGCCAAAAGCTTTTTGCTTTTTTCTTTCTTACACCTGACTCATATTTTATCAATTTATTTGCCTTATTACATCCAGTAGCACCTCAAGTCTAACAAAAAGAGCACATACACACCAAGGACTGTGTGGTAGTAGCTTTGAAGTTTTGCATACTGATGAAGACATAGGTTGAAGAAAAGGGGTAAATTCACCAAATCCAAGGGACTAATGGCAGGGCTAAAAATGGTGTATTAGTTCTGTAAATTCAGTTTTGTTACTTTAATTCCTGGGGCAAGGGAAGGAATAAGGAAGGAGGAGTCCAGTGAAATGAAACTAAAAAGGATGAGAAAATATAAAGAGGAGATCAATGAACGTGAAGGACAGGTGGGGTGAAAGCGAATACCAGACCAGGAAATACAGACTTTTTACTAAAAGCTGTTAATAGAAACAGGGAGGGAAGTTGGGGGAGAGAGACGGAAAAAGGCATGGCATATACTTTTTATCCTTACTTCAACTCCATTTTTTACAGTTATCCTCCAGGCTTCAGTCTCTAGCTGTTTCCTGGTATTTTTTTACTAACAGTGAAATGAAGCAGTAATTGATCTTGTTGCCTCCCAAACACATGTGCATATGACCCCTAATACACCAGTGCTTTTATTAAGGTTCCATTACCAAGTACTGCAGTTTCTATTCCAATTAGCTTCTACAACCACAAAAAACTGCAAAAGGTGCATTATTTACTGCAGATGTAAAAGCACAGGAAAAAAACAAGAGACTATATTCTTCTGGAATTGTTCTCATATTTGCTACAAGGTAGAGATATTAACGTCTAAAAACTTATCTTGCAGAAAATACGAAGCATAATTTCCTTCAGGTCCCGGTCTCCCCTCTAAAACCTGCTCCTATCATGATATAGAGATACCTGTCCCAATTCTGCTATGTGTGAAATACTCACTCTTCTTGGCCTTCCTGAATTACACAGTATTAAGGACTTCTTAGAAATAGGCCCAGAAACAATACATGACATTTAAAAACACTCTGGCAGGTAGGTAGGTAGTTTAGGTAGAGCAGTTTCTTTATTTAAACAGCCTTAAGAATTCCCTGATGAGAACATTTTGTCCTAATACATTTTTTATTAACAGACTTCATCTCCTACAATCAGTTGAACAAATGACAAGGTACTTTCACACACTTTTTATTTCATACTAAGGTGCTGTACTTACTAGTTTTACTCTTCTTTTTGCTGTTCACAGATGTTTTGTGGCTTCTTTTCTGCTTTTTTGAGGAGCTGCCTCCTCCCTGAGCATCTTTAAGTCTTTTTTGGCCTGCACAGACTGTAATTGGAAGAAAAAAAAAAAAAAAGAAACTGAAATTACATAAATGCTTGCAGCACTTGTGTGTTTTTCTCAGTCTCAAAAAACCCCCCAAAACACTTCAAAGCTTAAGTTTGTAGACAACAATGCAACTGTTCCTCCCTATCCTTAATACAGCTCAGTTTTCTACTTATATTGGCAAGAGGAGGTGAAAGACAATGGAAGGCAGACAAAGTTTCTTTGCACAGAGTGCACATGTAGGATGATTAAAATTAACTTTCCCATATGCATCATCAGAATTTCTCTTGAACCATGGATTTATTATCTTTTTAATACTGCATATTAAATAAGAATACATTTATTAAAAAAGTTATCAAGACCCACTGGGACTGAAAAATATTTTTAGAACTTTGCTGTACTTGAAAGCTGTGAGAAAAAAAACAAAGCCACAACCTGTGATGGGTAATTACATTAGTTGAAGGTATTAAAATAAAAAAGCTTAGGTAATGTTAAAAAAAAGCAACAAGAAAAGAAAAGCAAACAAAAAACAAGAGAAAAAGTCTACTGGTATTTGGGACTACAAGGGGAAAAAGTAGAAAAGGAAGATGGAAGAATTCTAGTACACTTGCTAAAAGAGAGTGTTTTAGGAGTTCTTTAAACGTTGTTTCACAACCATGTGACTTACAGACTAAAAATGACCCCTGGAATAAAACAATTTCAATTAAGGAACATAACTTTCTGAAACAGGCAACATGCTGACAAAATCAGAGAGGAAGTTAAAGTCTAATGCATGTAAAAGTATCTCTTACAATAGTGTAAAACTTCTTTCAAGTGGCAATGAACTACTTTCATATAAAAAACCCAAACAAATTAAGTTCTAAACTTACACAGCTATAATTAACAAAGCAATACAGGTGTATTCATTGAGGGGTACACATTCACCACTTCCAAACTCTCTCCTTTAAGGAAACACATTTTGTTGCATACTTCAGAAGAACATTTCCAACAGGATGCTGAAGGTAACACACCTCCAGGGCATTTTGAAAAAAATTATGTAACTGAAATCTACTGAGATTAAAAAACCCCACTTCTGTCTCAGGATTGTAGCCAAAATGTATTTTCCTCCTTTGTGTTCGTAATTTTTAGGCACTGCAACACAATGGAAGTGGCTTTACTTTTGATGAACTGCAAAAGACCCAGTCACTTCCAGAAGAAAGCTTTTTGATCTTGCCTTGCCAACAATTAAGAAGCAGGCAGCAGAACAGTGACATAACGTGCAGAAGTGTTTATTATCCCTCGTTCTCTAGCAGTTTCAGGAAAGGAACTTCAATCTGCAAAATCACATCTGAAAGTGGAACAAAGCTAAAAAGGTCAATGCTTTTAGCAGTTTGACTTGAATCTTATGAAGTTAATGTTCTAAAAAAATACAAATTTTAAATGACTGCCTAAGCGCCCTAGCAGCAGGAGAGCTTTCTCCCCCCAAACAAACAACTTACAGAGAATCAAATTTTATGCAAGAAAAGCATCTTCTCCTTCTAAGGAGGGTGTTTAAAATGCTTCCATCCTCCTACAATCAACATTTTTTACACAGGCTATTACAGTTTTCTTTGGGTTTTTTTTGCCATAGCCAGTAAAAACTTCATTCTTTTATTCTTTATCCCTCATTGAAACCATCACAATTTCTAATGAAAGGACAATAAACTTGCTGGCAGATCATATTTTATTCACTAGATAATTATCCCATTTCCACATATTTGAAATGGACAGCAGGCTACTACTTCCTGCAACAACTAACTTGCCTGCACCGTAACCATAACAGAATGAAAGCACATCAACAATGCTAAAAATGAGAGCTGGTTAGGCTGGAGACAGCTCTGTTTACCCTTTCCTTTACCTTTTTCAGCATGCTCTGTCTCTGGTTGATTACTACTACTGGAACTGACGCTGGCATCAAAACCTGTTGGAGAAATATTTCCCTCAGACTGGAGGTCTTGCAGCTCCCCCACCACACTGTCCACCTCTATTGTGCTATCTGTTTCACTTTTGATGCTTCGTATCTCTTCTTGATTTGGTGGCAGCGTCTCAGAGACGGTGACGCTGGACTGATGTCTGCTGGACTCTGTCACAGTTACAGAGGAAGGTGACTCAGGAGTTGTAGGAGGAGTATTTAGCACTGAATTGCTGCCGCTGCTTGGAAATTCAACTTTCTTCTCACCCACTTCAGTCGGTTTCTCCTCAACAGGTTTAACATCCACACTTGCTGGCAAAGATTTTTCAAGTTCACAGTTAGGCAAAGAAATACCTTCTTCTGCAAGAGTCTGAAGCTGCTCCTCTGCTGCACCATCCTCAGGAGCAGCGTGTGGAGGAGAGGCAGCAGCCTCAGTATCAGAGTCTGAGAACAGCTCCTTCAGTGTTTTCTTCGGCCACTGCCCTTGGATACTTGACCACACATCTTTTCGATCCTTCGCTCTGGTGTTCTGAAGTCTTTCATCAGAGTTATTTAGAAGCTTTATTCTTTTCTCTCCCACTTCAGAAAATCCAGAGTAGAAAGTACTTGTCCGTAAAGATTTCCTTTTCTCTTCTAGTCCATTGTACTTTTTTGTTGGAGTAATTTTTAGTTTAGATTTGTCTTCCTCATCTTCATCCGAGGAGCTGTTACTGCTGTTTTCTAAACTAAGGGAATCTTTGTTTTTGGACTTCTCATCCTTTCTATTGGGTGACACAGTCTTTAAGGATTCCTCTGCAACACAGTGTCTTCGTTTACCACGTTTAACTTGTGGTTTTGCTGTTTTATCCACAATCTCCTTTTTTACATCCTTTCTCTTCTTCGTGGCTTCATCTCCTCCATCAGAGTCACTATCTTCAGACAACTCTTCAATCTCTTTTCGTAATCTTTCAGGAGACTTGGATACTGACTTGGGCACTACTGCATCTGTAAGAACTTTAGTTTCTTCTGGGAGGGATGAACTACTCTGTTCTTTTAGACGGAGCTCGTTTTTATCTTGGCTTACGGCTTCGGGCTGAGATTCCTCTTTGCCATCAGCATGTACATTCAGGGCACTTTGGTCATCTTCTTGCTCACTATCATCAGAACTTTCAGAAGCTAATTAAAAATAAATTCAAATAAAACAAAAACAAAACAAGAGAAGTTTGTCTTGATTCTGGTTACAAAGAATTATTTTTTTAAAAACCCTAAAAACAAAAAACCCAACTAAAGAAAATTGTGCAGATATGAAGACATGATACAAGGACCCCTAGGAGTATCTCTCTTAAATGGTACCTCCTGAAGACTTCAAAAGCTTATGGTATAATGGCTAGATTAGAAACTAGGAAGATTCTCTGTTATACAGTACACCTCCAGGAATTTCTAAGGAGGTAGAGAAAGCACAGAGTGCATTAATCCATAAAATACGAACTTCTGCATAATTACCCAAAACAGAAACTGAAATATGTGCCTACATATTTCTTATGGGTTCAAATACTATGATTATCTGCCTTTTTTCCAAAGCCCGTAACACAGACATCATTTTCCCTGGAAAATCTAGAGTCTAAAGGACAGAACAACACACACACTGGACACTCTAACAAACCAAACTGATGATCAGCCTGAAAAAAGGAAGTGAAAGCAATAATGAAAGGCACTTAGGGAAACAAATGGACAAGAAGAATGTAGGACAACTGCAAGAAAATTTGAGGTCAGCATTAAAGAAACTGAGAAAAGAACAAAGATATATAATCCAGAAGGAATCAACAGCAATCCCATTCAGTGGGAAAAGATATAGATTCAAGGAGAAACAGATGAACTGGCTCAAACATTATATACATATATATATATACATATAAGTATATATGTAACTCCTTGATTTGTAAATTAATTAATTATAGATTAATTGCCGTGCTAATAATAGTGTCAATGCTAATTGCTTTTTGTGTTTCTCATTTCCTAGGGAAATGAAGTTTCATAGATTATGCTGATTGTCATTCAACCTATAATTTTGGAACCCAGTGGCCAGTGTCATCCAAGTTCAAATATTTGAAGTTTGAACAATTATTAAATTAACACAGCTTCCATAAAAGTTTGTGGTTACCCAAACTACCTATACCATACATTATTTCCTTCTCTGGAAGCATGCTCTAAACTAAGAACGAAGAGGAACAACTAGGTGTTAAAATGCTGCTGTAAATGTGTGGGAAAGGGAAAACAGTGCTAGCAACAACAGACATGCAGATATGAATAATGGGTCCTATAGGTTAGATAAATCAAAAATTAAAAATTTAGAGATTAGATCTATCTAATCAAACAAAAAAAAAAGGATAGCAACACAAAATGTAATTGACTGTTAGTACACTGAATCCACAGAAACTGCCAACATTGCTTTTGCCCAAAGGTTATTTCTGAAGCTGATGTGGACAGACTCAAGCATTTAGTTGCATCAGTTGTTCTACATTGTTATTTAGCCCTGCTTAAAGGCCATTTACAGAATTAGAAAAAGCTTTTAAGTACAATACCTTGTAGCCCATTAATGATAGAAGTAATTTCTACTGATTTAACTGCAGCTGGTTCAGTATTTTTGGCTTCACTGCTGTCAAGTTTGGACCCAGTCTCTGGTGATGTGCTGGTGTGAAAGGGAGGTTTTGACAAACGTCGCAATTTACAGGGTTTAGGAGAATACTTCTCTTCCTTCTCTCTGTCAGTTTTATTCTAGGTGAAAAAAAGGATAAAATTCTCATTTGAGCACACATCTTATCACGGATTACAATTACACAATGCTTACAGTTATCGTAAACATTCAACCTGTAGAGCAAAGCTCTTCTCTTTGTTTAAAGGACTACAAATACCTTTCTACACCACATGCCAAGATCTTTCTACTGAAGACAGGGACTTTTTCAATACTAAAACAAATGGGAAAACAAACACAGTCAGTGCTCTAGGAGTAGTGGCACTGCAGGATACCAGGCTCAGCAGTGGCAGAAGGAAAAGCTTCCTTGCAGACCACCATCCAAGGAAAATGTAATCATCAAAGCCTAAATATCACTGTGGAAGAATCAATTCTGAAATGCTTGGCAACAAAATTATAGAGTCCCATGCACATGGACTAGTCCATAAATTTGCTCTGCAGAATCAGGGAGCTCCCAAATTTCACCCCCGCAAGCTGGCTCCCAGCACTGACAATGATCTGAATCCTTCTCATTTGTTTTCTGTAAATGCATACATACATTTAATTTAAAAATTCAGGACAGAAAGAAAGAGAAGCTTCCCCTCCTCACCTCAGAGAAAACCCAAAAGCTTGATTATAAGAGTGTCCCTGTCTAAAAGGCTACAAAGCTGCTTTTTCTCACAAGCATCTGTAGGCCAATCAAAATGTCAGGAAAGGAGGCAGGGATTACTTAACTATGTATCAAACCAAAACTGGGGGAAACAAAGAAGAAAAGGGAGAAAAAACTACCTTTATTTTCTTTCGATGCTTAATTTTTGGTACATTTTTATCAGCTGGTCTCACTATCTTGTCTGCCTTTATCCATTCATCATACCTAAACACAAAAAGAAATTGTACACATTTATGGTTTTAAGCAGATAATCACAAGAGAAATTTGACTGAGGAAAAAGAGAATTAGTAGCCATATAAAAACAGAACTGGAATTTGAATCAAGTAAATTGTGTAATTCTCAAATCTGTGAAGTTTCAGCTAAGGTTCAGAGGGTTAAAGTTTTTTTACCCTGAAGGGTAAAATCTTCTATTTTCCAGTCTGCACAGAAGAGATCAATGTATGCAGGCAAAACAAACTACCGGAATGAAAAATCTGTACAGGCCTCTAAGAGGTATACTTGCTATTTATACACTGCAAAACCTTAACAATAAAGTAAGTTCTTTCAACTACACAAAATGTGACCAGTTAATAAACTTTTTTGATCACAAGTGACTGCAAAGTGCTCTCTGGAGTCACTAACCCTCCAGTCACCAACTTTGAGTCCCTGACTTCACAGTGACACTTTTCAATTCCTCTTCTGTTGAAGGTTTCCATTTTGTATGAGAGTGATACAAGACAAAAACATATTAAATAGAGCCAAGGTATTAACAACAGGCATCTTGTTGCTCAAGACTGGACCTATTAAATACCAATCCAAGACCACAGAAGTACATTCTTATTAAGAATATACTGTAACTATGGTACTGTTGCCAGACTCTTTGTGTATTTCTGAAAAAACTCAAGAATCATTTAAATAAATTCTTTTCTTCCCAATAAGAATAAGCTGCTTTACTACATAAACTATAAATTCAAGAACTATCTGCATAAGAAACAGTTCAGTTAAAAATTAGTTTGTATTAATTTTGGCCTGAATGTATATACAAAAAAATTCTCATCTTCCCAGTGAAACATGAAAATAAAGGGGAAGAAACCAACCTTAATAAAACCACCACCACTAAAAACTAAAAAAACACAAATCACACTCTCCAAGAAAACTGGTACAAAGCGGAGTTGAGCACAATGATCAAGCTGGCTTTCCAGCTGGGCTCACTTGATCACCATTTTGATATATGCAATGACGACTGATACAGTCCCAATTCTTTGCAACCACTGCCAATTATATCCACAATATTGACACATAAATTAAAAACATTTAGGGAAAAACATGCAAGTTTTCAACCTGCTTTCCTATATGTTCTAAGTTATGATCTATACAGGGGATTCCAGAAGCTAAATACTGTATGCTATTAAACTTCACATAATAATACAGTGAAAAATAAAATAGCAGCAGTCTGAAAATAGCTTTCCAAAACAATTTGTTCTTGTTGTCCTCCCTTCCATATGACAATAGAAATCACAAAATCTCACGGTAGACCATGCAGACTACAATACACCAAGACTGCCTATACTGCTACAGATACCACTGTCATTGTGCTATTACACTGTCATTACCAAGTGAAATGCCAGTAAACGGGTTCAAAATTGAAATACAACTCTGCAGAGTACTTGCTCAGTATGGAAAAATCCCATATTCTGCAAGACTGTAGGAAACCCTATTTGAAGCAATCTTTGCTCAAGACAAGGACATGTTTTGCACGAAGAATACCATGAAGTGACTGCCAAAATGACTTTGTGACCCACAGAAATGTAGGAGTATTTTATTAGATCTAAATGCAAGCAGGAAAACAGCGCTAGGACCTGACAAACACATGGTGAAAAGCAATGATTCTGACACTGTCCTTTCTGCCTCAACCACATTGCCAGAATACAAAATTTGTATCCACTCATTCTTATGCATCTCCAGTAAGAAAATAATCCTCCTATGCAAAGTCTGTGCACAGCCCACACTGTCTGGCAGTGCCTGTTGGGGCAAGAACTGATAGACATGGGGGCATACTGAAGCAAGGAGGAAAGTGCAGAATCTGAAGAGAATACCTGTACATACCAGAGTCTTAAACATTACGCATTAGAAGCAGCAGTCATGCAAGCCCTCATCTCAAGGAGCACAAATTGAAACACTGATGTGTGACAGGCACGGTTCCTGGCCAGAGCGTATCCTGCTTTACCCCTGACTGTACCCAAAACAGCAGACAGACCCTGCAAGGACGCCACAGAAATCTCACATCTTCCCCAGGGAATCAGCTGCCCACACTTCACACCTTTGCATCACACAGTTCTTTTCACTACTCACACATTGGATCCATATGGTTTGCCTAAACCTGGGACAACTGGACCCCAGGCTGAAACAGATCCTGCAGAAAGGATACATTCCAAGACACAGTTGACAACCTGACCCTAAATTACATTCTCCTCCACTGCAAGACAGAGAAGCACCCTAAAAGCTGCATCTAAATGGGGTGTGTGACTCAGACTAGAGCCTCTTTCTAGAACTGCACCTGCTAACACATGAAAACTTACTTCATCATTAATCTCGCTTTAGACAGTCTAGCTGCAAAACAAAATAAACCCAAAAATATTATCAAAAAAGTTCTTCAGCTCTCTTTACAAGAACCATGTACTTTCAGAGGACCTGGGTTGTTTTATTAGAGTGCTGTCTTTCACACTCCCTCGCTTCACCACCCTGAAGTGAGCAGATGAGTGTGGAGAGGAAGGAGGTAATACGGGGAGCTGCTCCTAAAAGAGTTTACACAGATTTCTTCAAAATTCTAGAGGAGGGATTTAAGAAGAAATCACTATTTACTTATTTTTTAAAATCAGGTTTCATATGAAAACACAGAACATTTTCATAAAGGAAATCCCCTTGCCTTACACCAAAATTAAGACAAAGAAGAGCCATTAAGGAGAGAAGTTTTTCTGCCCTACTGGTTACAATGAACAGCTGACAGAAAGGTGAGTTTGAACAGAGAAAAAAAAAAAAGCTAAAATTAAATTGATGGTTACATAGCAGAATAATTAATTGGCACCTTGCATTAATGTATGTGCTGAGCCTATTACATCCATATGCATTACTTGCAAGCTAAAATGCACCACAATATACTCTCAGAGATTGCACAGTTGATCGTCCACAGAAGTACCAGAGGGGAAACAAGGAAAAAAGTGTACTTTACTAGATTTATGCTAGCAAAGTAACCACTTTCTCAGGAGGGTAAGTGACCTCAAGGAGCTAGCAAGCCTTGGCAAATTCACTGAAAAGTTCCAGTATACTATATGTAGCTGCTAAAAAGGGAGAATCAATTTTTTTTTTTTTGTTATGATCAAAGAAAGGAGAAAAATTAGTCTGACACTCAAATACTGGAATACTAGATGAGAACTCTGGTTTGTTTGATCTCTTTTTTGTTTTTTAAATAATGCCTCCAATTCCTTCCCCCATGACATACATTACTCTCCAGGACCTGAAATTTTGCTACACATTTAATTTCGGTGGCCGACTGTTAAGTATAGAATTTATATATCAAGTAATGTTTCAACAAATTCAGCCAGAAATCAGCACTTTCACATATAGATTTCTGAAGGAAAGAAGTGTTGAAATTCATAAATCTTAGCTTTAAATATTTGAAGCATTCAAGAATAACATGTCTTGTGATAGTGTACAATAACGACACACAGAGTTTCAACAATTTAAATGCTTTTCAAATATGCACCCTCTAATTACTGGGAACACTGCAGAAGAAAATTCACCTCAAACACTTACACAATGAGTCTTTCTCTGCACTGGCCACTGAATATCAAAACTACAACAGAAGGAACTCGCACTGTAGGCCCCAAAGAAGCTTTAGTTACATATAAATCATATTTAATTCAGAACACTAATGGTCTGTTAGAAGAAATGCAGTTTCTCTGTATTTGTCTGCTTTTTCTGACTAACACACGGTAACATAAGCAGGTCCCTCTAACAGGATAGAGATTTCTACCATTCCCTTGCAGTACAAGTCAGGCTCCACTGAACACTACCATTCAGACACCTTTATCAGAGACACACATCACCTGAATCTCAGGAGCTAACAACAAGATCCCTTAGCAAATGCTGTACAGCTTCTGCACTTTCTATTTACTCTTTTTTAAAAGGAAAAAAGTTTCACAGTTCTTAGTGTCACTGGTTCCAGAGCATTTAAAAAAACAACTAATAAAGATGAGCATCAAGTTTACCAAACTTCATTCTGAGTACCCCAAAGCATGTAAGCACACCCCCATGCATACATTTATTCTGAATTCCGGACTGATACTGAAATTAACTTGTGATAAGAAACATTACCAGTTACTTAGGATTTCTGTTCAAACTTATGAGCTTAAAGAACAGGCCATTAAATGGCATACTGACCAAAAGGGGAAACAGGAAAGACAACTTTAAGGAGTAGAATAATGACAGAATTAAAAAAACCCTGGATGATTAGAAAATCCTAGTTCATTACATCCCCTGGACTGTACATACAGTACTTTTCCCTGCTAAGTAATCTACAGTGAATAAGGGGAGGAGGGAATTGCTTCCTATCCAACTAAGGCAGCTGCTTTTCCAGACTGTCACTGACTAAAAACCAAATCAAGCTATTCCAGCATACAAGACCAGTCTTCACAATACTAAACTACCAAAGTGTTTAGATGCTGGTTTAAGCTGAGGTGTATACACTCTTCCTGTCAAATCCAAAAATTTAAGTAATTCTACATGAATGAAAAAAATTAGCCATATTTAGCAGAGTCCACACACAGTCCCATAGCTGAATCTCAATCGCTGATGTATTTTTCAGTGAAGAATCCTACTCCCTCAAAGCTTTTCAGAGGGCTCTTTTAAAACACCAGGTAAAAATATAAACCCAAGTCCTGCTGCCAGAAGGACCAAAAAACCAACACTCCTTAATTCTCAAATGAGTGCAAATTGACTAAAAATGTTTTTATTATCCAACATATCCTAGTCACAGAAATAATGCCTCTGACATCAATCTGCAGATTTGTTTAAATGGCAGAGTTAAAAATTTAGAATCTTGATTTCTCCTTTAAGAACTGAGGTGCTGAGATCTCCAAGGTGAAGAAGACTCATTTTTGACTTCTCATTTCTTCAGATTTGAAGTGGTATTGCTCAAATAAAAATCTGATCATCTCACCTCACAGCACATATAATAACATGATATTTGCTCAAAAAGTAAAGTAACTTCTACGCTTACAAATGAATCCCAAAACAAGAGTTTAAAACCAAGAAACCTCTTGGAATGGTACACACAGTAATCTTCAGTGAGCAGGATGAAAATTTTCAGCAACTTGCACTCCTAAGGGAGTCCTCCCCAATAAGGACTGGACCAGAATGCAGGTTACACCCCAGCTCCCACATTCAGCCGGCTGCATCTCCCCTGGCATCTTGACTTCACAGCCCACTATGCTTACAGATGTTGCCTGTAGACAGTTCATGTCAGATCCTATTCCTGTAGATCAATGCAGATGTAGATCAAAATTCTACAGAAGACTGGTATCAAACTGGCAAGAGCGAGACTCCTCCTTGGCAGTAGCTTAGGTGCACCCGGAAATCACCAGGCCTCGATGCAAAGAGGTGAATTCAAGGGAGGAAGAGAAGCATCACACTTCTCTGTTACCTCTGCTAGCAGATCCTGCTAGATAAATGACATTTTTCCTGCCCTCCTGGTCAGAGGCAGGATGCCCAGATGACAAATGAAGGTCACAAGAGCCTCAGCTTTTCCAGAAAAGCAAAAGTAAGTAAAGAAAAACGTACAACAGATTTGTCTCAGACTTGTGTTTTGTTTTTTTTTTTACTGTTCTTTTAGAGACAGTAATAAAGTTAAAAAGATAGTAGTTAAGGACAATGAGCAGTTATGCTGAAATTGAGGAAAGCAGCAGACAAGGCTTATAAGCTGCTCAAAAATTTTAGTTCTCTCTGCTGTTTTCAAGGTTGCTTCAAGTTTTAAATGGAAAAAAGAGGTCTGAAATAGCAATAGAAATATTTCATTTATTTCTATTACTGCTAGACTAAAGACAATAAAAAGCATATGCTCCTCCTTACATTAAAGAAAGCATAAGAAGCCACAAGGCTAAGAAGAGTCCTGTTTGGAAGTTTAAGGCAGCCTCAGGGTGAAGTGGGATAGGGAGGGTAGATAACAGCTCTGATGAAATGCAATTATTTGCTGTGCACTTATTTGCCACTAAGAATCTTGTTGCTTTCCAGTTAAATACCATACTGCTGGTGTACTCTGTGCTTCACTGACAAGAGTGAGTTCACAGCCTCAGCTAAATACACTACTCAAATACTGTGTGAGAGAAAACTGGCTTAAGAGAGCCAGAGGAGGAATCTGAAAAGAGTGAGCTGTCACTTGTATGCAAAGATCTAAAAGTGAGATAGGGAATGAAGCCTTCTTTGAATAAGTAATTTTAAGATGATTTTCAAAGTAACTAAAGCCCTGCATTTATATAGTGTTAAAAATCTAAGTTTCATACAGTACAATGACCTTCACAGAACACCAATACTGAAAGTTTAGGACTCCAGATGTCTATTAATTTAGTTTTTAAAACTGGTAAGTGTATTTGAGAAGTAATTCAAGAAGTAATCACTAACTAAAACTCAAGTTACCTCACGTTCCATCCACAGTAGTGCACCAAGTAAAGGACTTCTCCACCTTCGATGTCAGAATCTTTAATACTAGCTTCATACATTTTTTGATTTTTCCCTCTTCCATACCGCACTTGGACTTTCATGCCTGGTGGATAGCATTCAAACTCTTCTTCCTCATTGTTATTGTTGTCTTCTTCCTCCTCCTCCTCCTCCTCCTCCTCCTCCTCCTCCTCCTCCTCCTCCTCCTCCTCCTCCTCCTCCTCCTCTTCCTCCTCCTCTGCTTCTTCTTCATCTTCATCTTCTTCCTTATTCGTGTCATCTCTTGAAAGGTTTAAAAAATTGTAGAGTTAATATGAGATACTTCATAAGCTTTTCAGTTCCAAACCACATATATTGATAAATATTGTGGATGCATTAGAGACTGGGAAACAGGAGGCTCCAAATATGTGAAACTGTACTACAGCTGAGTGATATCAGCAAAATAGGATATAGCAACACACAATCCAGTGACTGTAAGGTGCAAAAATGACTAAAAGAAAAAAAAAATCCATCAAAATCTGTATGAGTAGAAGTTGTTCAAACTCATCTTTATATGATTCTTGCATGCAGTCTCTTTCTTTAAATACATTTTTTCACTTAAAATTAATTCTTTTCATATAGAGAAAATTTCCTAAACTCCATTTTTCAACCTACAAGTTTTACAAATGCTTCTTGAAACTTGCTTCTCAAAAAAATCCTTGCTTTATTACAATAAATAAACAAGCTTGAAACAGCTATCTCAACAGCTTGAAATTACTGAATCTATAACAAGATCTTGAACAAAAAAATCCCCAACACCTTATACGATCATATTAGGAAATTAAACAACCTGTGCTAATTTATGACCTTGTCATTTCTTGACAATTATGCTGAAAGTATTTTAAATATGTCAAACTTGCATTTAATTACTATATAAATACACAAGCAGGTGCTCACTGCTTTCAGAAGCTAATTTTGAACACATCTTTAGATATCTGGACCAATTTTCAGAAGCAGTAACAACCCACACATCTTGTTTGTTCAGTCAATGATAGCTATGGGCTGCTCAGTTATCTGAAAATTATCTGCAATCAGCTTAAAGAGGCAGACTACATTACAGAAGTTAATGGAGGAAAATATCTTTTAATCTTAATTAGCCTTATAAAGCAGTATTATTTGCCCTCATGTCATTCTAATTCCACACTCTGTGCAACACAGAAGAGATTTAGTTGCTGACTAAATTCACAACTGCAGACCACTAATAATCCAAAAACTCAATACGTGGAACAGGTGTGTTTGGATGTCTGGATAAGAGAAGGTAAATACTGCTGCAAATCTGATTCACACCAACATTTAAATTAACCTAACAAACACGAAAGTCTGGATTAATAATCTAAATCTTTCCGTAACATTTTTGGTAGAAAATACTCAGATAAACCAAGCTACTTTCCCTCTGCAAAAGGACGCTTCTTTGCAGAATAAAAACAGCATTATTACCTAATTAGCTGGCTAAAGATAATTCAGAACAATATGCTAAATTCAACTGTAGTATAACCACACTGTTTTAATAAAATTACTTCAGAAATTAATGTTGTCACATATATATGCACAGACACACATAAATATAAAAATACATACATATATATATATATATATATATATACATACACAGACATGTGCATACACAATGAGACAAAGGCTAAAAAATTCCTCTTTTTGTTTTAAGTACACCAAGTCACAGAAGACATATCTATTCAGGTATATATGGCATGGACCATACAAGACTTTCAATTTTTAGATATAGCTATAGATATATACATACACACACACAAAGTCTTGCGCTTCCAGGAGTTATATATATATTAGAGAGATATATATTATTACAAAATTTACTTCCCAAGGAAATCATGAACAAAGGTGCCGAAAGACTCAGCTGAAAAACTCCTGAATAGAATTCCACAGCTAACAACAAAAAGCACCAACCAGTAATTTAAATTATTTTAAATTATACTGTCTGCTGCACTAAATAAAAACTCCTAGCTAATTTCAGCTTAACAGGTGTTATATCATACAAAAGCTAAAAAGAAATTGGGATGAGAAGCAGAGCCACCACTGCTCTGAGAAAAAGATGAGCTTGTGATTTTCCATAACTAAGTACACTTCAAAACTGTAATGAACCAAATTTTGCCTTTTTTTCTCTCCAAGACCTAGGGGCACAATCCTTGAATGCTGTCTGCAAAGTAAAGTGACTATGACAGAGATCCAAGATTTTCCAGACACTGGCAATTATGGCACCAGTGGCTCTTTGAAAGCTGAGCGAATTTGGAGTCTCTCTCATCCTAATCACCCCATGTCTTTCTTGGTGTCCCAACAGATACTCTACAAAGACTCCATGACAACAGCAGAAATTGGTACCCTCTGGAAGAGATGTGTGAAACCCTCATTGTGAAGTTGAGTAACTTGGATGGTCAAGGACATGTGAGCA
Organism: Pardalotus punctatus; assembly: GCA_013400915.1. NCBI lineage: Eukaryota > Metazoa > Chordata > Aves > Passeriformes > Pardalotidae > Pardalotus > Pardalotus punctatus. Next base: position 1,198,620 of record VZTX01026248.1, on the reverse strand, counting down.
GCAGGCTGTACATAGGTGAAGAGCATGTCAGGAAGCAAAAGCAAAATGGAAGCAGATGGCTGCAAGTAAAAAGTGTTCCAAGGAGTGGCTTGGTTAGCGACCATAAGTTCGAGACTTTAGGAAACCAAACAAAAGCAAAGAATGTTCATCATTTTGGAGCAGAAGAAAGCCAATGTACTCATATAGCTCCTGGAAAAAAAACCCAACCAACCCAAAAAACCCCAACACAAATCCCAAAAACATATACCAATGGTTGCAAGGAAGATATTTTCGTATAATGACATAAATAGCTCAAACCTGGCAGTGCAGACAAAGGAGATGCCATGACTGGCATGAAACAGAGGTTTTTAAGAGGAAATTGTGATTGCAGGCATCCAGTATGCACAGTCATAACCTTGTTAGTCCATGTACGTATGCATGAGATCATTGGATTTCCTTCAATGCTGTTTAATCAAAATACCATTTGGCAGATGGCATGGGGGAAAAGGGTAAAAAAGGAAAGGAAAAAGAAAAAAAAACCAACCAAACAAACAAACAAACCTCTTGGCAGCAGATAGTAATTCTCAACTTAAAACCAGTATCTACCACAAAGCTGCAACAATTTGAACAACCCAAGAAGCAGCTGATGAAACAACGGAGCAGCAGATGTGCATACACACTATACAGGAGACACAACAATACAACTGTAACTCTGTTCCAGAATCCAAAGTATCACCAGAAAGCTTATCAGGACTCAAAAGCATTTCAACTGACAACCACAGGCTAAAAAGAATACCCCCACCCATCTCAAAAAAATTGGGAACATAAATCAGAAGCAAGAAATGAATGAATTAAAAAGCAAAAGTATTTGTTAATGAAGTAAAACCATTGAAATCTTTAGATCAAATAAATACTGCATATCATTAGTTCCAAAGGACATTGCAAAATTCTCAAAAGGCTAAAACTACACACACAGCAAGTCATTCTCAGTCAATATAAAGATTTAACACCAACAACCCCACAATTAAGTGTATTAACAACCAGATGTAGTTAACAGATGAAATACTGTTGCTCTTACACCACTCAAGAAAATATGGTATCATGCAAACTTCTTTCAACCCACATTCTCTGTCACTGTAACAATGCCCAGGTGTTAAACCTATGAGACAGGGTGCGATTTGGAACATTTTATCAGCCTCTTAGGATCCCTGTTTTGCAGCAAACCTAACCCTACTCCAAATAAACTTCCCCTGATACACCAAATTGATACACACTGCAGGTGAGACGGCATATACAATATTATTTTTTTCAGGGGTTATTCTAAAAATTTGAGGAAGCAAGATTATTTCAATTACTGGTTCAATTAAGTTATTACAGTTAATTGAACCACTAGCAGAAATAAACTTTAGTGTAATTGACACTTCAAGTTTAGCAATTAGCTTCTATTTTTGTTTCCTGCCCTTTTTTTAACTTTTTCTCATCCTAGAACATAATTTAACCTCTACTTCTCAAAATGCAGAGCTGAAAGATGTTCAATCTCTCTTCATATTCTCAATCACAGATGTACTAAGGTGACCTTAAGTTTTAATGCAGAGAGGTCATTAAGACCTTTACTTATGCCATGACAATGGAATCTCATCTTTAATTATACAAAATAATAAACCCTCCCAATACCCACCAGTATTTGTCTTCCCTCTTGTCCTGGTTTTGGCTGGGATAGAGTTTGCTTCCCCTTGGCAGCAAGTACAGTGCTCTGTTTTGTATGCACCAGGGTGGGGGGAAAGTGAGCCAGTGGTTGCATGGTACATAGCTGCCAGCTGGGTTAAACCACAACACCTCTGAAGCTACAAAGAATATCTGAAAATAAAAGCCCCAAGGACTTCTGTCTGCACAGAGAATTTGAATAAATGCAGTTAGGGTCCCTTGTCCCAAGGGAAGGCACTAACTGGATTTGACTCACATCTGAGTGTAGTACAGTACCCTTCATTCATGCAAGGAGGTACTCTGTAACCACCATATTCCTTTGCTGCTACAAAGGAGGCAGGTGAGAGGACCTCAGGTTATCACTTCTCATCATCCAGCCATGTATTTTGAAACATTCCTCAAAAGAATAATGGGTGGTTCCAAAGTCTGACTGAAGAGCACAGCCCTTCCTATTTTAACAGCACGGGTTCACATTCAGCTTGGAAGCATCCAGTATCTGATGAACTTTTAAGGACTCTCCCACACACATAAGTCTCAGTGACAGCTACCATGGTCAATAACCTGCACAGTGACCACGTTCTAGGTAGGATATGACAGCAGAACTACTTTTCCCAAATCAAAGATGTCTCCCTTTCATTCAATACACAGAGATGGTACATGTACTCTGCCACTTCACACTTCATTATTGTGTCATTTGCAGCTTATTGCTGTATCAAAAGCAATCATTACACGTATGTATGTATCAGTCTGTATTCTATATTAAGGGAAAAAACAATCAATTAGACTGTTTCTGAAAACATGACTATACAAGAACCTCCTTCCTAATACAAATACAGCTGAAATACATTAATAGAACACACATCACAAATAAGAGCATAGAAGTATGTTCCTACAAATAACTACTAAATATGGCTCTCATCAGCTTTTTTTTGCGCACACACACCAAAAATCTAAGATTCTGAGCATATGTTTACACCACCCATGCACGGAACATGACACATTGTTCTCCCTTCTCCCAAGCTAATCAATTCCACATAAACCTGAATCAGACTGGAGAAAGGTCTCAATAAATAGTTCTCACCTAATCCAGAAGCTAAAAGATAGGCCTTTTATATAAAATCTTCTTCACTCCAAAAGATCCTAACCTTCTTGCTACCATTTCAGATTCACCACCACAAAGGTCTGATGTGTCACTTTAACAGATAAGGAACTGAAAAAAACATTGCCTCTATCAATGTCATTCTCCCATCTATGGAATGGAGCTTCTCACTATTACATAATCCCATTGTAAATTGCTTTCAGAATATCCCTAATAGGTGCTACCAGAAAATTTAACTCTCGTACAGAAAGTTTCATCAGCAGCACAGGCACAGCAGGTAGTCCTCTTACCCTACAAGGGCAATAAACCTCAGTAAATTCCTTCACATAAAACAATGCCCATCTTCCCTTAGCTCTCCATTACTACTTTTTTTACTCCTAGTTCCCTCCTACTGCTTACAGGATGGGAAAAGCTATTACTGCATGAAAGGTGCATGTAAGTGCTCTAAGATTAAGATTTTTCCCTTGCGTGTGAATGAATGGCTGATAGTCTTGAATGGAATTAAACCAAAGAGTAAATGTTTAGTATTTTCACCTTGTGATACTGTCAAAACATGACAGTACCAACCGCCAGAAAACCACATCAAAAAGACCCAAACCATCAGGATCAGACCACCAGAAGTGTTTAGGTTACTAAAGCATTTCTTTGGAACATTTGTTCATGCATTCCTTGGAGGAAATAAAAAAAGCAGACAGTTTTCAAAAAGAAAAAACAAATAAATTCAAGAAGATTCACAAGGCCAAAGAAAAACTTGTGAAAATGACAGTGTGATGAGAAAGAACAAGGTAAGATCCAGAGATGGCAGCCCTTCCTGGTGTTAGGTTAAGGCAGCACCTCAGCCACAAGAAGGAAAACACAAGAACAAAACTCTTGCGATGTCTATGTACTGTAACTTGGATTACTTAAACAAATTTTGCGTGGGCACCTCAAAAATCCAAATACTACCCACATATAAATCTGATGCGAATTTTTGTTAAGAAGCAAAAATCACCCAGATTCTCAGCATTTTACTTTTCATTTCATTAGAAAGTTCTTGACAGTAGCATGTTCCAGGTGCTTTGGAGCAAAGTGATAAAACCAAAATAAAACACACAACCAACCAAAAAAAATTTCTTAATAAAAACTCAAAGACCAACAAAGAAACCTGGAGTTGAATTAACTATCTGGGGAAAAAAAAATTCTTACTAACATTGGTTAGACAGCAATTAACCTATACTTCAGTTTCCAAACTGTACACTGCACCTACTATGAAATTTTTGAAAACTTACCTTTCATTTTATTAGCTTGTACTAAAAAACCCACACCTTCTAAAAACTCCACTAGGCTCCTGGGCTCAATCTCTTTGGAACATATTCAATTGTCTACATTTTTCATTGTGTAGAAAAAACACCTCGGTTCTCAATTTGTTGACTTTGACTCAAATGTTCAACAAGTTAAAACACTTAATACTAGATGCTTCAAAGGAAAAGACACACCAACTGTACAATGCTTCATTTGAAGACCATTACATCCACAACATGAAGTTTGTAGGAACTTCAGAAGGAGGACTTTAAAATTCCTTGTTCATTCATTGACAAGTATGAGTATTTCTTTGTATGTTATGGAAATGGACAATTTACAAAGTCACTTTTGTAAAGGACCCTCTCTGGGACAGACACATGAAAAGTAACACATTACTGGCTTTTTTTTAAACTTGTTTTTAATGACCGTAAGTTGCATGACCTGTATCTAGCACAGGCATCTTCCACCAGCCACAGGAAAAAAAATAGCAAAAAGCAATCAAGAAAAGCACGCATAGAATAAAGGGCAAGAACCTCTACTCTCAGTGTTCACAGATACACAAGCAGGCAAGAAACTGGCTCGCTGGGGAAGAAAGGAAGAGAAAGTTGAGCCTTTCTTCCTCTTCAACATATTGTTAAAGTCTGTATAGATGGGACCATACAATTCAAGGGGTAGCAATCTCAAAGGGCTGAGACACATAGGACTGCATAGAGAAACAAAACCTATAGAAAATAAATAACCATGGCTTCCAGAAGTATTTCCTGAGATCTGGGAACTGAGAGTTACACCCAGTCCTCCCAAAAGAAAGTCAGCAAGAAACCCAGAAGTTTTTCTGTCCTCATGGTTCCTTGTGTCTATAGACAAATAAGCTACGTGAAGATGTCCAAAGTCCTACAGACATAAATGCAAACAGAAAACTCTACAAGTTTGCTTTATGTAACATTAGATTTAATTTGTTTAGCTATTTTTTTCAGACTGTGAAAGACAGATGGTCCATAACTTAAAGTCCCAGGAAGATATTTTAAATACACCAAATAACAAAATATCAGTCTGAATTTTACACTGATCTATTTTTATTACATTTCAGGTATTGGTGTGTGTGTGATTAGTTTTCTACCTAGAAAAATGACTGCTTTCATTTTGCATTTCAGTTCAACATAGAACTCCAACCACAGCATTTCCATCTTTGTATAAGTTGTGCCACTTCTAATCCATGAAGTTTGGTATAGGGAAGTAGAACACCTAATACAATGCCCCACAAAATTCCTTTATGCCTTTATAGTATAAATGCTAAAAACATTGCTTATCATTTAGGCTGACAGTGACATTTTTAGAAGCTCATTAAAGCTGATACAAATGCATTTTGTACCTCCTATCAGTGTCAGAGGCTAGAAGAGAAAAGTAATCACACTAACAGTGCTACTACAGTACCGCTGCTTATAAATACTTACACTTAACTGCTATGTGCTCCATTTTTGTAATTTAAACTATTCCTTGAAACACAGCATACCTCTCAGCAATGACCACATCACCACCTACACCTCTTTTTAGAGTTACACTTTCTATTCTAAGCAAGTCATTACAACCTTCCATGAATCACAATAGCAAAATATTAGTTAGAAGAGTTTTCCACTGGGATGAGTAAGGAGGAACAGAGGGAAAAGAATTCACTCAATTACTATCAGGTGAATCAGGAAAACTTAAGAGGAATTAAGTATTTTCTACATATTTTGGTTGTTCTCAAAATAAAAAGCTAGGAAAACTCGTAACATTTTTCGATATCATAAATAATGCAAATTGACATGAATTGGGATTAAAAAAACACTCAAACTTAAAAAAATAAAAATAAAGGGTTACTGAAAAGCAAATGCAGCTTCTAACTTCATGTACCATTAACTACAGCAGCATGGTAAACATTAAGCCACCATACTTTTCAGGTATATAAACAAATATAAAGTAACATCACAAACATACACATATACAAATACACAGTTTGGGGAACTAAACTGCTATTCTCTAAGCACTGCAAAATTTTCTAGTAACTCAGTTCTGTATTTCAAAAGCAGCATTGTAAAATCAGTCTTCAATAATTCTGAAAACCTTGCAAACCCGTTACAGTACAACTCATCTAGCTCATCTTAAAAATAGCAACTGCAACAAAGTACAGCAATTAGTCTTTTAAAAAAGAAAAGTTTACACAGGATACAAATAAAATCACATCCATTGAGAAAAGGCTCTTTAACTGAGTTCAGGTAAACTTGATTTTTCTGTACTCTGCATTTCTGAGTTACAGAAATTGCCAATGAAATCCTACTGAAAATATTCAGGAGGACAAAAACATTTTACAAAAGGATCATTCCAGAATCCACTAAAAAATCAAAATTCTTAATGAAATATAAAAAAACAAAATACTACTACCAATGAATCAGAAATCAATATACTAAACTGACATTCTGGCCACAACTTTTAATGGGCCAGAAACAACATTAAGAGCTAATGATATTTAGACAGAAGATTAAGACAGCTGATCAACAACAGAAGTGCTGGAATGAACAAGGGAATTACTGGTCAGGCAACAGATGGTATTAACTACCAAAAAAACCAACAAAACCCAACACATCCCTGATATACAGATTGCTGTGAAAGTATAAGGAGGTGTCATTAACTGCTTTCCCTCTTGTAACAGCTTCTTCCTTAAGCATATGTTACTGGGTTTTAGTGAAGACAAATACCGTATTAAAAGAGATCTTCATTCTGACCTCTAAGGGCAATTTTTGTGTTCTTAACACTTGAAATCATACTGTATGAGGGTTCTTATTGTAAGAATACAAACTGTTAACAAACTAGGGGATTAATGAGGACCATATTTTGGTTGTATTATTTTTTTTGTGTGGCTGCTGAAAAACACTTGTGAGATTTTCCTGTGCTGAAACAGCAAAACATGCCCATTCTATAAAGCAAATGATTTGCACACATTCATGATTAAGACAGCCCAGAGCATCTCTATTACATCAATCTCCTACTTTCAAAACACCTGTCTGAAGGTCTGCACCAGAGATTCCTGCCAGTATCAGGCCTACTCAACAGCAAGGCTGTTAACTGAAGCAACCCAAGGTACTTCCATCTTTTCCCATGTTTACACACCATGAACAGCAAAAGCTGGAAACCACAAGTTTGCCATACATTTGTACCAAAATCAAGTAGAAGAATACTACTGGCAATGACTGCAATATTTTTGTATTAAATCAAATAGTCACCAATGCTTTTATAGGTTCCATTCTCACTTATCTTAAATTTAGGCCTGGAACCTGTAAAACTTAAGCTGCCTTTTCTTTTAAAAATAGATCAATGAACTTCAGTAGCCTAACCATGACAAAGCTATAAACACATTGGTCCCTGCAAGATACAAGTCTAATTAACAACAGCATGTCTGATTTAAAGTTCAAAGTACAAGAGTAAATTAAAAAAAAAAAAGTATCATGTCTTATCTGATTAGAAATGGCATAACTTACCCTGATTTTTCTTTTTCTTCAGCATCTGCATTTACTGTAGGATTTTCCATTTCTTTAATCTTCTCCTCCTCTTTGTCTTCCAATTTGGTTTCATCTTCAGTTTTGATTACATTTAAGTCCTTTTCTTGATCAGGCTGAGTAAACACAGAATCAGGCAAATTTTTTTTGTTTCCCTAGGATAACAAAACCTTAGTTAACTCACAAGGTGAAAACGAAAGATGTAAGAAAAAGCAGACAAAACACAGTGAAGTTATAATAGCAAAACAATGCTACAGTGTGGGGCTTGTCCTAAAATTACAGCACCTCTGCTGTTTTTCCTTCTGAAAATGTTAAGCTAAATCTAACAGAGTTCAAAGTTGCAGTCAGTGTCCTAGCTTGTTTATCACCATGATATAGGCATGCAGCTCTTAGACCTGGAGTGCAAAGCAATCCCCGAGATGAACACTTCACAGAGCCTGTTTTCACTTGGGATGAAGAGCTAACACACTAGTCCATCTGGCATTCCTCCCAGAGAATACCAGCAGAGAGACCAGGGCTGGCTGCCACTTATATGCAGCAGCATTACAGCTGTGTTGCATACTGACTTGAGAGCCACACTGCTTCCACAGCAAACTGTGAGGCCTCCACAGTGCAGCACATCAGCTCATTGCCCTGAACTTCCTTTGCTGAAGCCACTGAGTCAACACTGGATTTTGAAAAGCTATAAACATGTCTCTCTGGACCATTAAACTACATTAGACCATGTGTACATCATATGGCCCATGTCTTTGTAGAGCTTCACTGGTTTCACTGGAACACAGAACTAAAAGCAGTGTTTATGAGAGTTTAAAAGCACAGCTAAGTGCATAATAAAAATATCAGCAACGTAGTTAGCTGTGAGCATGGATTACCTGGATAAAGATAAAGCTGGACACTAATTAGCCTCCATTTGACCCAGAAGGCTGCCAAAACAAGTGGAATGTTGGAGCTGCTTTCTAATAAGTCAGACATTTTAACATCATGATCCCCTTAAACAGGCACCTAGGGTGAATACAGCTCAAATGTCTTGTTCTGAATTAGGTTTACAGCAAGTTTTTGTATTATTTTAAATCCATCATAGAGATTTCAATCTTTACATTAATTCATGGTTACTAACATACCAACTGACTTTATAAGCAAGATATAACATGAACTTTAAAATATATTACCAGAGAAGAGGGCTTATCATTTTCTTTACTTTCATTATCATTCTCAGCTAACTTTTTTTCTTCTTGTTGTACTACTGCTCCTTCCTCCTGCTTGTGTTCATCCTTGTCCACTTTTATCTCTTTTGCATCCTGCTCTGGCTCTTCACGCATCTTCATTTCTTTTTCTTTTTCACAATCTTTACAAGGCTTGCTCGTCACTTTCTCTGGCAAAGCCATTTGAAATTCAATGTTAGCTGATGTACAATACTCTTCAAAACCATAGAGATATCTAAAAAAAAAAAGATATTGTTTGTGATAAGCAAGTTTGACTGAAGAAGGAACATGGTACCTAGAGAAGCTAAACATGGACAATAGGTCTAAAGCCTAAAAAATTGTATTATAACCAAGTTTTGGATTTTATGTATATTACCACTAGCACGGGATCACTTCAGTTCATTGTAGCTTTAGCATGAACTTCACAGCTTTATTACTTACTTTCTGTATGCACATTTAACATTATATCCTGCAGCTGAATTTAATACGGGGATTCCAAGATCTTGATAAACTTGCTTCCACACTGCTCCACTTTCAATCTGTTAAAGACAATGAAGTAGTTGTTTTTGAATTAACTCACTGACAAAAAAAACTAAACTGACAAAGTTTACAGCTTCAGAAAATGAATGTAAGTAATTTCCTCTGATCTATAAAATTACTATTTATCATACACACAGTATTTCACTGTAATGTGAACTACAGTCTAATGTAATTAAGCAATTTAGCATTTCTGCAATGCAACAAGCCACAGCATGCTTTCCTCTCCAGGTGGCAATAAAACAAAGGAAGGAAAATACAACTATTAGAAAAATCAGTACATCATTTTTATTTTTATTTTAAAGTAGTTCTTAACTATCAGAGCTAGAATTTTAATTAAATTTGAAAGAAACAAATAATTCAAAGCACTATCAATACTCAGCCCTGGCAGTCCTGCACCAGACACAGCGCCTACCAGTCTTTCATTACATCCTTAATATGCCCTTTGGTGACAAAATTCCTTGATGTGCTCATCTCTAACCACCTATGAAGGTAAAGCAGGTCTACTGCAATACCCAAGCACCACATCCTGTCTTGTATATCAGAAAGGTGTCACTGCACAAACACACCTCCTCAGGTGACAGGCTACATTCATGGGAAGCAGTTTGAGGCACTAAGAGAATCTGCTTGGCCACGAATTCCATATGTTTCAATTACTCCTCCCAAGACCAGTCTCACTAATCCCAGTCAGCAAATTCTTCTTTATACTGCCCAGAATAAACAGAAATTAAGGGTCTTATATCAGACCTTAAACTAAATTGCTTGTCTTTGAGATTTTACTCCTTTCACTTGGAGGTAACAACCTTAGCAGACAAACATTTCTTGAAATACTAAAAAAAAAAAATACACATGCTGGCTGATTTTACGCATTAATAATTAAAAATGCTGAGTAGATGTGTAATTTATTTAGCATATAACTAGTTTCTGGTTCATGTTTAAGCATGGTTTTTAGACCTACAAGATGTCTTACACAGCCATAGTAGAAAACTTTCATACATCTAAAGGCCCTGTATTCTTTATCACTACTTCACAGAGCAATTAATTATTTCACAGTAATAAAAAGCATCCTCAGATTTTATGGCTCTGGAGTACTCATCATACTAATACTCACATTATCAAATCCTCCAAGCTTGTGTACAAGTCTGAACAATTTGAAGAGATTCAAATTTCTGTATCCCAATACAGGTCGTTTGTTAATAGGAGTCCCTGGGTAACAAAAACAGTTGTTAGGGTGTTATGAAGTATTTTTTTTAGAGTAACATGAAATTCACATCATATGCACTACAACATTATTAAACACAGTATTGCAAACCCCACCTCCTGCATCTGGTACTTTGTCTTCATGAAACTAAAACTCAAGAGTCTTACTGAACTAGAGGAAAAGGGGTTATGTTCTTTAATGCATATATCCATTCTTCTATACATCAAACATGCAGAAATGATGCAAATTTTCTTGCTAACTACATTATACATATTTTTATTTCACCCACTGAAACAATTCCATCTAAAAATACAAGAATAGTCCTTTCACTGCAATAAGAAAAAACAAAAACAAAAAACAACCCAATCCTCACCAGGAACAATCCCACAATGCTTCAAGAGCTGAAACTTCCTATGCTACTGTACTAGCAGTAGCTATCACATTGCCATCTCCTGTAAATAGTTCAACTCATTTCACATGGCATTAAAAGAGATACTAATTTAACCAGTTATAATAGTAATTTAAACACAAATACCCTCATCCTTGCCACTACGGGCACTGCACTTTTCTTGCAGTGTATAAAAACCTGGTACAGATTTAACATGGCACTGGCTTTTAAAAACATTTCAATCTGTGGATAATGTTCATGCACTTAAGGGATCAGGATTCACACAAGAAAATTAGCACAAAGTAAACGCATTTTTCCAGCACCTAAAAGGTGTGTGTTTTGTTATTTTAAGGTTATTCAACTGAGAATATAAATTAATATGATGTAGAATATTAAATATTTTATTATACACACTATAAGTACACAGTAGAAAATACAGTAGGATATAGCAGGAACATAATAGAATATCTATTTAGATATATTAATATATTTCTGAAAGCAGAAATATGGGACAGTATTTTAGGAGATGAGTCAAGTGACAGACTCATCTTCTAAACAGTAGGGAGGTCAGAATGAATGAGTACAGTTTCCCTGTTTCCAAAACTGTACTGCAAAGCACTACTAGTTTATAGACTCAGTTTTTCAAAGTACTGCTAATTCAAATGCCTACCTCTGTCTTCCATGAACTTGTACAACTGCTGAAGAAAGTTCTCTCGTTCTTCAGGAAACGGCTCTATTTCCTCCTGTTTAAAGCAATGCATACAAGAAAATTGTCACCATTTTGAGTTACAGTCCTTCATTAGAAACATAAGGCACTGATAATTTAGGTTTAAATGTTTAAGTTTGTTTTACTATAGTCAGCAACAGGATACTGCACAGAGAAACACATGCTCTCAGTGCTATGCAACAAGAAAATAAGTTTTATAAACTACAGTGTTTCAAAATATATAAAAGACTGACTGTAAACATATATTGAAATTGGATTTTTGATTAATCACTGAAGTATCATAAATGATACCATAAATCAAGAGGTGTTCTCAATTTCATCCATTTATGCAGAAAGTCTGGGAGACAGCTCTATTAATGATCTAGAGATTATATCAGAAATCTGAGCTCTATTTCTACTGCAGTTAAGTGACTCCTTGATTCCTGGATAGACTATGCCACTTTCAGAGATGAAGTCAAAGAGAAAATGGTGCTTGCACTTTCTTAGGAGTTCTAATCCACTGCACTGGCAAACCGCAGCCAATGGCACTGCACGCAAACTGCCATGGGGCACCAGCTGAATGTGTGCTGAGCAGGATCAATCCCCAACCTGAAATAACAATGGATATTTTTTGGAAGTTCAGTTCATTGCACTGGTAAAATTTTGTATTAGATCTACTTAAATTAATGAACACTGGAGTTTCATAACAAAGCACTATGGCTTACTTTATAACACCTCATAATTTCCTTAGGAAATAGGGCTTGCCACAACTAGTAGTAATAAGATATTAATACAATCAAATTCTGAAGGAATTCAGATGACTGAGCTGCTGCAAAACAGTACACCAAATATGAGTTGATTAATTTTTAATACTACCTGTAAAGTTTCCAAAAAGTCATTCAGTAACCTAAACTAAAATATTTTTCTTTAGTGTATTTTTATTCCATGTTTATCATTTTCAGTCTTCAAAAGTCTCCTTGTACTAAATATTAAATCTTCACCTACCCTGAAGCAAGGGGACAAAACATACTGTCTTTAAAGTATACCAAGACAGTTGAGAAAACAACAGAAACAGAATACCATTACTAAACAGAATTGGGAAAAACAAACACACAAAGAAAAACAAACCCCAAACCCTCCAACATCTATTGAATTTGTTTAATAAAGAGATGGACAGCTGAAAGTAAGGTCAGGAAAGGTTGTAACTATTATCAGGGAACAGGGTTTTTTCTTATTCTATACTTCCTCTTACCCATTAAATGCACTTAGATGACATCAGAGCAAACAGGCAAAAAAATTAAGGACCAGTATTCACAATATGCTGAAACAGTTACCCTTCAGGTATAATTATCAACAGAAATGCAATGAAATTATTCCAGTCTTGCAAAGGCAATGCAAGAGGAAAGTCTCTGCGAGGGGCATTACATGATGGGCATTTGACACCCAGTGTACCAGCAGAGCCCAGAGCAGGCTGCTTTGATGGGCAGGAAGGACAGGCTGGGTAGAAAACTGCAACCAATATACTAGAGATCCTTCTCACAGGGCAGGGGCACCAGAAATCAGGCACATCTAGCACAATTCTTCACTGACAGGTACAAGGTGATGCTGCAGCCCTGCATATAGTACAGACAAAAGCCTGGTTAAGAAAATTCACATTCCACAGGCCATGGAGAACAAATTACTTGAGTGGAATAAAACTCCAAAACGCTGTAATTTTTATTTTAATCTCCCACAGAAGATACTTGGAAAGGACTTTTACCAGCATCTGCTGGATCATGCAATAGAGATGACGAACAGCTACTTGGGTTTCTCATGTTCCTCATCAACAAGAAAAAATGTGTCATAAGACAGACTGATGCCCACAGAGCATTTACGGAAGAGGTGAGGGGTGTCACTGAACAAAACCTTCAGGAAACCAAATAAAGTTTTGAAGAAGGAATGTATTCTTTTTAAATACAGGAGTAAATACGGCAAAGGTGATGAAGAGGCTGAATAAAACACTCCCTTCCCACTTACACAGACTGAAGGGTACTCTTATGTCTCTAATGTGGTAATTCACAGAGGTGCCAGAATGGCAAGTGAATGAATACTCCTTATTAATTTTTCCAATAGAGAACAAATTAACTTTCTGAGGAAATTGTGTTAACAGGGAAAGCTTAAGACCCTGTATGCCTCTAAAAAGCATTTACACTTTCTCAGAATCTTTACAGAGTCAGTATATATTATACTGAACGGATAGTATTGGTTAATAATCTTCAAACACATACAGAATCTCTTAAGTTAGACAATGAAGTTTCCTAGACAATGCTTTGAAAGAGGCATGTCACACTGTCATACTTGTTTTTTTTCAAGTTAGACAACCAGATGCTAGCAAGTCACTCTGCAGTCTCTAATGTATCTGTCTATGCTAAAAGGTAAAACAAAGTGGCTTCTACATAGGATAACAAAATCCAAGAAAACAGCAACATGTTTCTTCCAACACAAAATTCACACAGTATTACAGCACAGCACAAGAAGAGAGGGTCTTTGACAGCTCATTTACCTACCGTCAGATTTTGTAAAGGAAAGGAAGGCCATTTTCCAGTCTCTTCCATTAGGAAAAAAAAAGGCCAAACAAAAAAGGCAACTACTCTTCTTAGAAGTACAGAGGATTTGCATGTCAACTCCTATCTATATAGGATAGAAGCATGTATATAGGTATGAGATACAGAAGAGCATCTACAGATCTGCAGAAGTGGGTGTGAACATATATATAGGATAGAATTATCTATTTTTTAAGCCTGTGGTGACATTTTTAAGAGCCTGGGGTTTCTGTTTTGTTTTTTTCTGGTTTACAGGTAGTAGGACCACATGGATGGCCTCAGGGCCACCAGTGTGAACTTTTCACGTCCTGGGAGGCAGTAGAACAACCTGCAGGTGGGTAACAAAGTACTGAGAGCAGGCTCACAGGTCCTGTTTGAGAAGAGATGCTGCTTGACAACCAGGAGGTTATAGGCACAAAGTAACAAAAACAAAGAGAAGAAGCTGCAGAAAGCTGCTCAAGTATGGGTGGAGAGAAGACACACATGCCACTGACCATCAAGGAGAGAGAAGAAAAAGGAAAAGGGGGGGAAAAAAAAATTTTGCCTCTTTTAGAAATTTCCTTGTTCAAAAAGTGACTGAAATCACTGTTTAATGGAAAAAATATTATCACAAGAGATGACACAGTAAATTCCAAAATATTTGTCTGAGATTAAATCCTTAAGTCCAGCACACGGAAAGACTAGCTCAAACAACACCACATGCAACTAACAGAAGCTCAAGAGAAGGTGTCCAAAGGGAACAAGGTCAAACGCTTACAAATGCTGTTGCTAAAGGCTCTGCATTTTTCTCCTGAAGTAGCACAGGAATGATCACTATATAAAGAATATGTGTCATTCTGCATAGATACAAACCTACCCACACGGATCGTGTTCATAGCTGGACATGAACCTGCTGTCAAAGTTCAGAAATTGTATTGAGCCCAAGAAACTATTCCCTGCTTCTCAAAATACTAAGCAAAGCACAGCCCCTTGCAAACTTTTGATCAGAGCTGGACAATCTTCTGTGTAAGCTTAAAGAGAAGGCAGAAAAAATTATAAGCGTGGAGAGGTGGCAAAGTCATAGCGTCACACTTTTGCAGTATCCCAACACATCTTAAAATAAATGAACGACTAAGAGATAAAACACTATCTTCAGGTATGCCAGAGCCACAATAGCCAGGGAGGATGTACTGAGAGAAGGAACCTAACAACCATTTAAGATCTGAACCAGCTCCGTTTCTTTACAATTCCACTACTAATAGGAAATTAAGTCTGCTGCATTACTGGCACTTGCTTAACAAATTAAGAGAACAGCTCTCAAACTCTGGTGAGAGAAAAAGTGATTATGGGCAGATACAGATTTAGAGTACCATAAGAAGGTACAGAGAAGTAAAAGATTCAAAAGCCTCTCTTCCAGCCTCTCAGCCAGCTGAGAAATAAAGGTCTTTCCACTAATTTTCTTCTTTTCTCATCTTCATTTTTTTTTCTGGACAGGAGGCTGGGAGAAAAGAATAGATAATTAGGAAACCAAGCATGACTCCATACTTGCAGAACAAAAAGAGAAGAAAGGTGGAAGCAGAGTGCATGGGCTAATGCGTTGATTGGAAGTTCTTTTGCTTCTTTACATCCGGGTAGTCAGAGAGACAGCTTGCAGTGAAGCAATTCTTCAGCAGACCAGAATAAGAGAGAGAGGTAATTCAATAATGCCTAGGTTAACAGTGTTGCCTATGTTAACATGTTAAATGTCCCATAATGTTAAAAAGGCCTACTTAAATATATATGGCCCTATTAATTTTTATCAGCTGCATATCTATGCCCTTTACTAACTTCACTTGCCTCTTCCTCACTGCTGTTATCCTCTTTTTCTTTTTCATCCTCTTCCTCTTCTTCAGCTTCACTGCTGGAGCTGTCTTCTTTCAATTCTGTTTTCCAGTTACTAGGAACAGTTCTGTTTTTACGGAATTCAAGTGCTTGGTCAAAAGCTGTAAAAGAACCAACCTTTGTTAGCACTGCAGGAAGTACCAGTTTACACAAATATTTCAATTACAAAAACAGTAATCGGGTGATGGAGAAGGGGGAGAAGAAGGAAATATTGCTAATTTACA
This sequence comes from Pardalotus punctatus, assembly GCA_013400915.1. NCBI lineage: Eukaryota > Metazoa > Chordata > Aves > Passeriformes > Pardalotidae > Pardalotus > Pardalotus punctatus. The sequence goes on along the minus strand of VZTX01026248.1, from coordinate 1,182,327 downwards.
ATTCCACCCCAAATTCAAAGAACCTCAACAACCACTCTGCGCTGTCCATCCTTATTTGTCTCACAGTCAAACTAGCCTAGAGTTCTCTGCACAGCAAGCCACTCAGAGCTACTACTAGTATTTTTACCACGTTAGCGTCTACAGACACAAACAAGGATCTTCTGTATACGGTGTACATGAGAATTTAAATGAGAAAACCCCTATCCAACAGGTTTACACTGCAGTTTATATATATCAAACAGGGAGGGCAAGGATGAAGAAACAATCACAATCTAATTCTAAGAGTTTCATCACACAAGCTTAAATTTTCAAATGCACCCACAATTTCAGATCTTCAAAGTCCATAAAGGCAACTTCCTTACAACTATTAAGGGCACTATTGTGGGAATAATTCTATAAAGACCTAAAGCAAAAGGAAAAATACTAAAATAACGTATAAAACCAACGTGTACTATATTATTACATCCTTTGTTTGGCATGTCTATGCTTAAAGTAAGTGCAGAGCAGGTTAGGCATTGCTTTTTGGCCGTTTTATTTAGTTAGATTTTATTTGTCTAAAAAAAAGCCCCTCTAACTTTTCAGATGTGTTCTCCTTCAATATATTATTCTATAAGAAACAATCCCATATTTTAGCATTGTTAAGACACGAATCAATCTGACATAGATTTAGCCCAATTCATGTAACTAAGTAAATACATTCAAGTGTTTCTCACAGAAAGTTATTTTTACCTTGTTTTAACAAAGCGTCGGGCTTTGGTGAAGTCTCACTGATTTCCCGGACATCTTTTCTTGGCACAGAAACACTAGATAATTTAGAAAGCATTTAAAAAAAAATTAAAATATTTTAAAGATAAACTAAAAGTAAAATACAGAGCTACTACTAGGATTATACATAACATACGTAAGAAACATATGAAGTACATCTTGACAACTCTCTTATGTTAGTCTGATACAGTATTACTGTATTTAATCAGCGGATTAAAACCATAATTTTGACATTAAATTGGTTACAGCAACTATATGCATTCACTGCATACTGAAGAAGGCATGCTACTTCCACAAACAGGTAGTTTCTGCAATCTCCCACATATGTAATACTTTAAACCCTCATATTTATTTAGAACTCTACCTTGCTTAAAACATATATAAGTATTAGTGTAAATTGTCAGTATGAAATTAAAGAAATTAAAGAAATTCTTCCAAATTGAAAGAACAAAGCACTTTCCAATTTCGACTGTGTCTATAACCAAGGAAGCAAATCTGAACTGCAGCTTTGGAGGACTAGGGGGTGGGTATGTGCTTGTGTGAAAACATCTTATGTGTGTTCCTTCAGTGATGTGCACTGATGCTTGAAAAACTATCAAATGGTGAAGTGATAGCCCAGACTTAGTAAGTAATTAAACCACAACAAAACTGTTAAATATTTCAATATCCTTTCTGCAACACATTCTGTTAAACTGAATCAAGCACAATAAATATCTGCAACATTTAAAATAAAAACTAAAACCTAGAAAAAGAATTCCATTGTTTAAGAACACAGAGCTCTTTATTTTGTTGCAAATACCAGACAGTCTGGTTTCCTATGTTTTTCTATCCTTTTTCCTACTTTGAGTAGCATTACAGATCTTTGCAAGGAGCATGCTAAGATGCATTTGCAGTCTAGACTGAGATAAACATATGCCTTGCTACCTTCAAACAAGAAAGAGGATTTCTGTGCCTGCATGTGGTGTACGTGCAGGCATGCACACATCCCCACCGACCCTTCTGTAACTGGATAAGCTTACAGCCACATCTCTGAAAAGCTCTATTCCAACCACAGCAGGAAAGAGTTTCAGGCCATTCCTGAAGTCTCATAATACTGCTGTGTTTGCCACAATTTTAACAATGAAATTAAAACTAAGACAGATAGATTTATACATCCCATTATTAATAACGACGAAGTTCAAGACTAATTTCATCACAATGTGGGCTGTTAACAGTTTTTTAAACATCAGAAAACTCTTGGCAGGAATTTACTAAGCCTACTGATGTTATTAATATTTTACCCAACACATCTCATACCACATTTCACTTGATTGGTATAAATTTTTTTCAATTATCCACCTCTACATTCCTACTCACAATTTGCCATCCTTGAATGAGCGAACAAGAATATTGTCTTTTTTCACCGCAATATCATCACTACAATCTGGACAAACCACCTGCAAAGATATTAAAAATGCAATGTTTAGAGAGAAAAAAGAAAAACAAGAGAGTAATAGTATATACCAGTGCTTCTCTAAAAGCTTTTGTGCTCATTTCTCTTTGGCAACCCCAAGATGAGAGCAACTGAAATCCCTCAAAACACAGGAGCGATGACCTCCTGAAATTACTGAATGCATGAGGTCATGCTCGCTTCCTAGAGGGAAACTGACGGCTGCTGCCAGAAACGTAAGAATAGCATCCTTACCAAAGGTAAGTATCTGTTATGCTTCCACAGTTTATTCTACTCCTCATCCTAAAAGGACAGAAATTCCACTAAGTGCTGCCACCTGAGTTAGAGACTACTTTTGGAAACTTCTAGAAATGGCAAGGATGTAATCACACACAGTGTCAAAACAAAAACTAACAGGATTTATGAAATGCCGTTTTATAAGGGAAGACTTACAAGTAATCTGCCTAGGAGAGAAGAGCACCTCAAGTACAACTATTATGATAGGTTCTTTAACTCAAGACGTAGACTAATCAAGTCTAGCACTGAGACATCATATTAATTATTTGTTGCAATTTAAAAAACTATTTAAGTTTTGTTGAACCAGTCTACAAATCACTAATCAAAAAGCTTCAGAACTCTATAAAAATATAAATACATACAGACATTGAATTGCCAGAAATATAAAACAGAAAAGTAACCCTCTCCATCACTCATCTCTCGTCTCATAATGTGTATAGACCCCTGAAAGTCAGGAAACTTCTGGCTGCTATAAAACCTCAAGGAGCAGCAAATGACTGTAGCCCTAACTTAGCCCAGGGGAATACCTCTTCTCTCTTAAAGCAACTGTTGCCTTTTGGTCCTAATTTTCCACCGAATACACAGATACTGCATGGCAAAAGCTTTTTTTTTTCCTCCTTACATAGGTCACCAGCCATACAGCATTCTAGAAGCTTAAGTCAAAAGCTCCAAGTGATTTGGAAATAGAGTTAAGTACCACAGAGCATAGGCTAAATATGCTTCTCAAGACAAAATTTAACAGACCAGGTTTCAAAATTCAGTGCATTCTACAGTCTACAAAGAAGTTACTTTAGAAAACTACACCTTTCTAAGTGAAATGCAGCTTGAGATATAGTTTGCAACGTCAAGGTAAAAGACAATGATTATCATCCTCTATTTTAAACCGACAAGTGTAAACTCCTAGCTCTTTAAAGAAAAAAGGCCCTTCAGGCTTTAGCTACTGCTGGTTTTCTAGAAGCATCAAGATCTTAGTAGTCAGAAATCCATTCAGAGGCTGGAAAATAGCTTACCACAACCTCATCTAGTGCCTTTACATCAAGCAACATCACTTCAATTTTGCCTGAATCAAGTTTTCTCAATTTGCTTGCAAAACAAACTCCGCTGGAATCATAGGAGGATGAAAAAGATGATCCTACATAAACTCAATTTTCTGAAAATGCTGCAGGCAGATTTCCTCACTGCAGCTTTCAAAAGCCTTAAAGTACACATTAAAACTAAGGATTGCTATACTAAATCACACTCTTTGACGTAAGGACCAACTGTCAGGCCCTTTTACAATTACAGTTAGCCACTGTACTCACCCCCTCCCCACTGAACAAGTGAACAAACAAGCAAAAACCTCCACCAACCCAAACATGTATGCAGGATTAAAACAATGTCAATCACTGAGTCTTCAGAATAATTCTTTTACCAAATTTAGACCTCTACAGTTTAAAATTTTTAAGTGGTTATAGGCCTGATATCCAAAGTATTCAGTTTCCACTACTAATCTTAATTATTACTTGCTATAAAGGTTAAACTAACCCCTGAACTTGTTTTCACATAATAGATTTGCACAATGTCCTCTGTTTTTATACACAAAGTATCAGTACATAGCATCATTAATGAGAAATAATGCTGAGATACACATTCTTCAGGACATCAAACCTGAATTTTCATTTCATTATTCATGTAATTACAATTACCATACTGCAAAGTTAATGCAAAATTTATCAGTAATAAGGTAAGATTACTTTGTTGATACAGTAGAGGTAACCTGCTTACAAGGTAAAAAAGCCAAGAGGCATAGCTACTGGGGAGGGGATTATAACAAAGAAAACCACACCAAACCAAACAAGGCAGCTATTTGAGGAATAAATCTATTTTTTGGCAAAGCTTTTCTGGTTAAATGCACTATGATGTTTATTTGCAGAGCTACAAACCTGATTACTAAAGTAAGAGTTAATCTAGGATAAGCTATTTCAGAGTTAACAAGCTTCACTCTCCAACTTTATCCCCCTACTGCTTTTCATATGTTGCAGGAGGCTTTCCATGAAGAACAAGCTATTCCAATCTTCAAAAGAAACCCAAAGAAATAATTGCATATCTTTATTGTATCTTTGGAGCAGAAGCAACAATTCAGCTACTCTTTAAGGTCTGACCCACAGCTACCCCGAGCAGCACTACATGTGTCACAAGCAAGCCCAAAGCCTCTCAGAGTATGCCATGGAAACTGGTATGTCATGGGCATGACCAGAAAGGCAAACCCAGCAGTGTGACATAAAACTGCTCAAAATAGTTTCACTGACCACTTCTTGGAGTGAACTGTGAGGCAGGTGATATTGACAGATACTGCATCATCTTGATGACAGCTTTCAGCAAAGAAACAACTTGATTTCTCTTACTTATCACTGAAAACTTCTCTTAAAGCTATCTGTTGTAAACATGGTTATCTCCCTGCTGCACATTCTGCCCTGTTTCTTGTTGCAAAAAAGACTTCAGTGACTCCTTCTCTTCCACAAACTTCCCCAAAAGAATTCCTGCTGGAAAGCTGCTGAACTGCATTACAAGACATAGCAGGTGACAAGCAGAAAGCTGCAATTGAGAGCTACTGCACACACTAAGAGTTAAATGGTACTGTATGGCACCTTTTCAAAAGCAGAGCACAAGTCTTCCTGAAATTAGATAAACATGTTAAGCCTTCATTGCCAGGAAGAAATTAATCAAGTATTTACAAATAAAAATAAAATAAAAATTAAAAAGCATGGTACTAGAAGGTACTGTGTATAGAAATATATTAATTTCCAAATATATCAATCAGTGAGTCTACATGCAATCACTAGACTAGCTGTGGTATTTTTTCAGAAGTTTATTTCTTAAAAAGTATCTTTTTATTGTCAATTTTCCACTACCTACTGTAGTGACCAAGAAAAAATCATTTGATTTTATTATCCAATGTGTTTATATTGAATGTTGAAAAACCATGTCTATGTAATCACTAAACTTCTCTTCTCTTTGTACTTTTTATTTCCTTCCTTGATAAAACTCAGTAATTAGGAAAATTGACATGCAATAGCCTAGGAAAAAAGCCCTGAAATTTTAGTCCAATAGTACTAAACACACTGCTGAGCTAGAATTAGGTCAACAAGCTCTGGCTGTTTAGAAAAACAAAGGCCATGTTAGCAATCCCATTTTCTAAACAAACATATCTAGATATATTTCCTTTGACTATTATGATACAGTCCAATTTGAAAAAACATATTAAGTTCTAATAAAAAATGCAAAAACAAAAAAAGAACCCACATCTTTCTTTGGTGCCAGGAGAATGATAAAAAGCTGTACTAGATTACAATAAAGATTAAATTCTTACCAAGGCTGGAAACCACAGAGCTTTCTTTTTATCCACACTGAAGCAGTCCACGCACACAACTTTTCCTAATAACTCATCACTTTGTTTCCTATCATCTTCATCTTCATCGCTGGAAGAGGATGAAGATTCTTCTTCAGGACTAAACAACAGAAAGAGACTTAAAACTCAACTATTCGATTATTGCTTATTATAATTACAGGAGATCCAAAGCTAATTGTCAAAGAGGCATAAACAATAGTGACTTGAATTGCCTGCCACATGTTTTGGCATAAAAATGAATAAAGTATTTATAATTATACTATAGCAACAATTCAAACATCACAAACTCAGAAATGCACATTTATTATTAATACATGCAAAACACAAAAAAACCGCCACCATGCACCCATATGGAGGAAGAGAAATGCACTGTCAGGGTATTGAAAGTGAAACCTTTCTGCCCTACAGAAACACTGTTCAAAATACCATTGAAGTTGTAGTTCTGGACCAATGTTAGGCTTAACTGTTTTGGTTTTCCCTCTTAATCTCTGTATGCTTTTACTTTAACAACCATACAAAATGGAAAGTTATTTTGAGAAAGGACAAATCTCTGAAGAAGAAACATCAGATATATAGATGAATAGCAAGGAGAAAAAGGAGTCTATCCTTAAAAAGTTCTTTAAATATGTGCAGTGAAGCATTTCTATGACTGTTTCAATTTCACATTGCAGGAAGTGTTGGAATGTAAGTAGATGGGCCAAGGTGCAAATACATTTTCATTTAGAAAGATTCTGGCTCATTGTTTTGACTGTTCAAGTACAAAGCTGCACCTAGTTTTAACCATATGGGGAGTCTAAATGTACAAAACTACTCCAAGTAAAATTACTTGCAACTAATTAACAAAAAAAACCAAACCAAAAATCAGCACTCTTGATGCTCTTTCTATATATATATATCTTTTTTTAAATAGTCAAAGGTAAATTCTCAGAAAATAAACAGTATTTTCAATGAGCAAAACCAGCATTATTTTAAAAGCTATCTTCCATCTGCCATGTAATTGCTTTCGAGTACAAAATTCAGTATTAACAAAAAACTCACTCATTTGTGTAACAGAAGGCAACTGATGCACAGTCTAAAGAAAAATTCCTTTTCCCCACCTTAATTTTATGTTATTTCCAGTGATGGTAATTGTTTTGCTTTAGCATTGTTTTTTTCTTTTTTTAAAGTAAAGTTTTCTTTTAGAAGATATGGAAGTCTTCCAGGCTGCTTTCTAGGGTTCAAGAATCTCTTGTGGGAAGAGAAAAAAGTCAAAGACTAAAGAGAAAGCCAGAACTATTTTGGAGAAACTACTTCCTAACTCAAATTGCACAGATACTGGCATAACTGCCTTTTAACTCAGTTAACTCAGTATTAATCATAAGATAAGTATGTTACTTCTGACGTAATAATGTCCTTTACAAACCAGTCAGAGACACCAAGGATGCTACAATGACATTCTCTCTGGTAATGCCAGCTTTTTTCAGCTTTTTCCTTCACTGCCCCACAAATTAGTAACTCAATTTTCTGAGTAAATTTATATCTCCTCTACATATACAGGGCAACATTTATTTCAAGCTACCAAAGAGTGCAAAAAGGTAGATAACCCAACCATGAAGACTACTACACCTAAAAATTTTAAGCAAACGAGCAAAACACCCCATACAAAAACTCAAACACACACACAGAAACCTCACAACCCACCCACAAACAATGAAGAATAGGCACTGGATTACTTAACACTGGTTTATCAAGACCACAGATACCAAGAATTTTGGCACCTAGGAAATCGAGATGCTACTCTTGAACTTTGTTTTTGTATCAGTAAGCTTTGCTGCAAACTATACTAGAAGCAGTGGGAAGAAAGTGTTGCACAGGAAGTTCCACCTGGATATGAGGAAGAACTTCTTCACTGTGCAGGGGACCAAGCACTGGAACAGATTGTCCAGAGAGTTTGGGGAGTTTCCCCCAAACTCCCCAGAGAGTCTGAGGAGTTTCACCCACTGGAGATGTTCAAGAACCATCTGGACACAATCCTGTGCCGTGTGCTCTGGGATGAGTCTGCTTGAGCAGGGAGCTTGGACCAGATGACCCACTGTGGTCCCTTGCAACCTGACCCATTCTATAATTCTGTTATACTGTTCATCTATTTCTAAAAGCCCTTCAGAGACCCTGTATTGACAAACCAAAGGTCTACAGGAGGATTCTGGGTCCTTCCACAAAGGATTCAAAGTACCCGGACAAAGACTGCATTGTAATGATTTTAGCTTGAGTCCAACACATTTACGACACTACAGAGAAGTTTTCCAATATAATTTAACATCACATTTCCATTTGGGATGCCACCTTTTTTTTTTTGGTTTTTTTTTTTTGTTTTTTTTTTAAACTAAACAACACCAAGAAAAAGCTCTTGGTCTACACCTGGTACCATTTTAAATACTGACTACATGAAGACTTGAAACACTTGCATGCAACAACACACATGAACCTATCAAACTGTGTGGGTAAGCAACACTTTTCATCCAGCCTCCTGTTCTTTTTTAAGTAAGAGAAGCCTGAACATAATACAAGCAATAAAACTCCACACACACAGAAAGCTTCAGAATTGCATACATGCAGCACAGATATCAAAATATTAAACTTACATATGATTGGATCTCCTTCCTCTGTTTGTTTTCTTTCCTATAACAGGAGTCCCAAAGTGTTCTGGATTGGTGAGTGGAAGCTGATCTAATGTCTGTTGAAATGAAAAAATGTATATGCATATAAATAAGAAAACCCTGGCATAAGTTATTCTCCAAACCACCTGCTTCACTGAAGTAATTTTTGTCAATAGGGACTTTCTCATTACAAAAGAAACATAGAATATATCATATATGTCGTGCCTCGATTTTTAAAAAGAAATATGTTTTGTTTCAGGGTTTTCTTTGACACTTTCTCTGCACCTCTGAATAATTAACTTTTGTCCAACATACACAGACAATTCTTCCCAGAAGTTGTGCCTTTGGACCATTAAAACACAGAGAAATAAGTATCACATTTTCTACTCACCTGGGATATTCCATCTTTACACCAGATTAATTTTCTGCCTGTCCTATCATTAGACTAAACACTGAATCATCTACTTAAAAATTAATAAAGGTCCACTTTGAAATGAAACTGCAAAATCACTCAGTAGCAGCAAACGTGACAAATTAACTGTATTTTTTCTTAGTAATTCATACTTTGATAGGTGAGAGAGATTCTAAAACAATATTAATGAGGCCGCTATATTGATAATTGGGAGGGTGTTAATTGATGCTTTATCAGCATCGAAACAAAAAGAGAGAGAGAGAAAAGAGCTTTCCCTCTTCAAGGAGAATGCTTCAACAGAAGGAATTCATGGACATGCAGTACCTTCTTTCCCTAAGCCTGCTGTTAACTGTTCAAATGATAACCATATCAGATTTGAAGGCTCCTGGTACACGAGAATTTTTTGTACAGCCACTTAATCTTGTTCTTTGAAAGAAGGCAGAAAGCCTTCCAAATTACATATAGTCCTCTGACTTCAACTTCTTTGTCATGTATGAATTTTTAAATGTGTAACACCCAAAAAGAATCTCAAAAGTATTCTGTATCAGAGAGAATTGACAAAGGGACAATAAAACTGGATTTTTCGTATCTAAAAATAAATGTATGACTACTTCCAACTGTGGTGGATGTCCTAAAGGATTCTTGGGAAGCAACATCAGAACAAGACAACTGTGGGGCACTGGCCTAATTACAAAAGAAATTTGAGATTCAATTTTCCCTGCTGTGTAGCTGTGCAATCACAAGGTAATTATTAGAAATGTACAACATGTTTCACTGAGAGCTGGTGACCATGAATTGCGTATCAGTGACTTCTGGCAAAACATCAAAATTTTAGATGATAAAAAAAAAGAAGCAGCAGACATGCAAATGTAAGGTTTCTTTAAATCTGATGAAATAATCTGAATTACTTTCATTCAGCCAAACAGGCCACAAAGAGATATATACAGACTAAAATTTTCAACCTGTGTGCTATAATGTAATACTCCTGGAAACCATATTAGAATAGTACTTATGGAACAGAAGAAATCTAATCTTCAGTGCTGATCATTAACAGCAAAGAGCTAATTGAAAGAACACCACAATCTTTAAAATTATAGCATTTCTATCTGAATCCAGATTTAGGCATCTATTAGGCTCCCTTCTTTACATGTGTTTAATCCTGATTTAGGATTCTAGAAGATACCTGAATCTTCACAAGAACACAGTATGCAAGCAACACACTCAGCTGACTACAATAGTAAGAGCATACTTCTGTAGAGCAAAAAGCCCCATCTTCAGTAGCTGTCCAATAAACAAACATGTTTACATAAATCTGCCCATCCGTCCAGATTGTCTTACATAATATGAAGGAATAACCCTCATTCTGAAATTCCAATAATTTGAAATGTGCTACAAATGTCTGCATACTTTTATGTGCAAGTCACCTCTAAGACATGAGCCAGCTTCAAAATACTGCTAGCAGTTGTCAAATAAACAAGTAACAGCAACTTCTTACTGGCCTTTTAAAAGAAAAGCATTTATCTTTCATCAACTATTAAAAATTGGATTTGACCATCAGAAGTGCAGCAGAACCTAATTATATGAAAACATGTGCATTAGTTTTTTATGTTATAAATTATATTACTTTTCATGTTATAATTATATTGTAATTTTTTCCTAATACTTACAGATACTTTTTATACAATATGGAGTAGTTATGTGATCACAGGTTTTTTGTGCGATTTATGATCTATGAATTATCAATTACATAAAAATTAAAAAGATGAAATGCTGATTTTGTTTCTTAAATTTCACCAAACTGTATAAGTTAATTGTTTTTCTTAATTTAAAAAAGAATAACTCAGACCCTGTGGACTGTACTTTGCATAACCCCCATTTCTAGTGCATAGGTACACATAACATACTAAAAACTGAGGCATTAAAAGTACCACTTTTAAATGTTTCTAAATAAAAAGTAATAGAAAAACTCTTCAATTACCTCACTTTCAGCAAAATGTCTTTCTCCTTTTAAACACAGGGAAGAGCGTCTCAGAGTCTTCTCATCACCATCATCAAATACTGTCACCAGATAAGAAGTGAGGAAAGAAAGCATTTACTTTAAACTCAGAATATTAATAAGTGATTCATTTACACATCAGAAAGAATGGGATGTATATTCTTGTAGTCAACCCTTAGATCAAACCTATGCCTGGATAACTCCAGAGAGCCAGTAAAGCATTTCACAGACTGACCAAATACGTAACCTGCTCTCTTCACCATATCTACTTCATGCTTTCATATCCTAAAAGCAATCTTGAGTAATCAGTAGTTGAGCAGATAATTCATGGATTGGGACACAAAATTAAATTCAACAAACTAGAATTCAAAAACTCTTCTTCTAACATTTACAATTTTAAAATAATTTTAATACATAACCAGAACTCCTATGATATTCAAGTGAAAGCTCTGCTTACCATGCAGTAACATAAATGGATATTTACATTAAAAAGCTGCAATTTAATGTAGGGAAGTTCAATGCCTTTCTCTACTGACATCATGCAATTACGCTATAAAACAACAGTGATATCAGCCTAAGGAAGATGACAATAGCCAAAGCGCTGACAATCATCAAAATCAGCTGTACCGACAGAACTGTGGAGCTCCCAGTTTCTAGACTTTTTGCTATCTCTGCTATCACTAGGTCAACCGGAAACAAGTTCATAATACAGTTCATTCAGCTACATCCATCATCCTTTTGAATCCTGAAACGCACTGCACATATTTAAGGTGGGGTCTTCAGAACCTGATAAACTGGTCCTATAAAAAGTAAGCTTTAGTCAAGTCTTCTGCAGGTGCTTAACAGATGAAAACCTGGTAACAAATTTTGACTTTAAGGCTTACTTGCACTGCTCAGGGAGACAAGAATTGATCTCATCTCCCATCTTGAACAGTAGTAACAATTATATTCTTGTTCCCACACAAAAGTGACCTTAAATATTTTTGTGGGCACAGAAACAACTGCAACATAAGATTAAAATACTCCATTAAAAAAATAAAAGTTTCAGCAACTTCTTAACATGTCCCTTTCACCTTCATTTAAACCTCCTCCTCTGTCCATCAACAGATCAAATAAACAGCATTAAAAGAACAGCTGTTGACCAGCAAGATTACAGAGATTAATTGTAGCCATTTCTTGCTTTCAGATGAAGGGTGCTATACTCTTCAACATTTACTAATTTAAATAAAAACATACAAAAAGCAACAAGGTACATAAAAATTCTTGCCTTATATTTACTTAATATTAAAGAACCTTTTATCCAGTTCTGAGAATTTTTCATACATATATAAAATTCAGTACTGTTGATGAAGAAACTTCTCTTTGTAACTACAATTCCCCAGCTTGTATTAGATGCTACAGTAATTGTTGAACACTGTTCAACTGTGATAAAGTATCACTTAAGAGATGCACACCTGTCACTTCAAAATTTGTTGAAAAGTATCAACAGCAAGAACTGCACACAAACCACATAGATTTGGAACTGCATCTCAAATGGTCAACACATAATTAAGCCCCCCTTTGGTTAAGTGAAGAAGAAGTCAGCAGGTTCCTAATCCAGTTTGCGTTAATTAACATAACAGTCTCCTTACATAATGAGAGATTAAAAAAAACCTATCCACTTCAAGAGATAAGCTGACTACAGCAGAGGTAAACCTATTCAGAGCTAGGTAGGTAGCCCATAATGTGTCCTATGTGGTAATCTGCTTGTGGCCTCTTCCCTGCCAGGGGGATTCATAATCTTGTTCCGTAACATGAATACTTTCAGAGGAAAAGCCTGACCTCCCTGAAAGACTTATGTGGCCAGCATGGCCCATATGGCTTAATGAGTATGACGTTCTGATCTATGGGAACATCCTGAAAACAATCTACCGTGCAGGCTTGCAGTAGTGTAATGTATTTAAAATCACTTATTATGAAACTGCAAGAAAAAGGGGGGGAGTGGTGTGGTGGTGTATATATATATTTATATATGCATTCCTGTTATATTTACAGGTTTTATGAATATATACACACACACACATATAGATATAGATATAGACAAAGCTATGCTAATTTTAAAAGACTATACAAGTTGGATTTTTATAAAAATTTAATTTCGTTCTTATCATTCTTTGGTAGGAAAGCAGTAGCACCAAAAAAGACACGTAAGAAAACTGATGTACAATTTCTATTCAGACAACACCTTATGAATACAAGACAGACAGGGATGCTCTTAAAGCAACTTTACCAATACTTCAGTGTTAAAACATTTCTCAAGCAGCCCTTAAAGGGTTATTCCTCTCCAGATACTGCTGCAATGGCATATCTGGTCTTAAGTAACTTCTGGAAAGGTACTATTTTAGATTGATCTACGCCTTCACAAAGTGTTTGACCAAATCATATTAGTTTTATCCACAAAATCATTAACAGTGCAAATAATTAGATCCTTCACAGCAAGTGCTAGAACAACATTAGGTAACTGCTAGTTAAGATGTGTGCCAATTCTGGAATCTGGTAAATGGCAACTATGCTACAGTAGGACTTTCACTCAGATCCGCAAAGTCATCACTGTCAGTAAAGGCAATTTCTGTCTCATTCAACTCACCCTCCTGACAAAGATAATTCTAATCATGCACAGCTAGAGTCAATTCTCTATCAAAGTGCATTACACTGCCAGCAGCTGTGCTACTTTTACCAATTCTGCAAGGTCAACATGCTTTTGTCTGCTTTTATCTACAAAATATGAGTTGAGACTAAAACCCATACTTCTTCCCTTTTCTCAGGTTCAGGATTTTTGACAGAAATCTACTTTGACGGCAACTCCGTGACATCTACCTTCCAAATTTAATCTGCATGGTTTCCTATCTCATTCTTCTTGCTGAACTGCTAACCTCACACTTTCTCAGAAACATAGACATACAACACAGTTCTAACATGAGCTGTACCATTGGCTTCTTAAAAGCTCTCACCACTGATCCACTTTTGGTATTAATTAAGAAAGCACAACCTATAATGTTAATTCTTATCTCTGTACCTTACGTTTCACCCCATCCTAACCCAGTCTCTCCTTTAATACATTCTACTCAACAGGAAAACAGACATATTTTCTTCAACACTCATCTGTAAAGTCTTAACTAAATTTAAAGCTCTATTCCCTTCTGAAAGGACTATGACTAGGGAAAATTAAGTCTTTCCCTAGTTGTTCAACATCACTTCATTAACAACAATCCATAATATCTCAAAAGAACCAAGTCTTGCTAAAGTTCTTTCAATATCTGGTCTTCATCTCCCCATATATCCCAGTTATCTACCCAGGCGAAGCTTATGTAGTTTCTCAAGAATCAATACATTTCCTGTATTTTAATTTAAAAAAAAAACCCCAGCCTATATTTGCTAGAGAGTATGTGCATATGTCATATATCTGAAATATCACATTATAACAAGCCATGTGTGTTTTAACAGCAGCTGTTGTAAGGACTAAGTCTGGGAATAGGGAGAAATAGGTGTAACAGTTTGTGTTTTAAAAGCACTTCTTTGTTTTTCTTTAAATGAAGTGTGACAGTGTACTTTGCTTCAGAATATTTAACAACAGTATATTAAATATCTAAGAAGCAGTCACCAGTTACAGAGCAATTCACTAAGTCTTTATTTGGTGTCCCAATTTCACTTTGTAAGTGGTACAGTTTCTTATAAAAACCCCAAATAAGATGTTTAAGGGTTTCTCATAAAGGCTCTGAATACCTAAGCATCTCCAAAAAACCTCTCTCATCATGCTTACAACATGTCCAGGTCACAGGCTTATTTTTGAGTCATGAGTTTTATTCAAATAGATAAATATTTCTCTTACCTACAGTATACCAACTTGCATCCGTTAATTTGTTGATAACTGCTTCCTGGTACGTTCCATCTGGATTCTTCACTTCCACAACAGTTCCCACCTAAAATACACAAGCCACTTAGCACTGGAGAGTTTCTAAAACAGGCAATGAAATCAACACTTCCGTGTTAGCAGACAGAGACGATTTCTAACCTATTCCATATTAAATAAAACATGTTTTTCCAGTTTCACTTGAATATACTTGTATCCCTCGATCTTTTTTCATTCCTTTAAAATAAGCCAACTAACTGAGCAGATTATTTCCTGCCACCAGGTGGGGAACAAGAACCAATTTGAGTGATGTCATTCTCTTGTATAAGAGCTTTCCCATCAAATCCTCCAGCTGAGTTCTCCAAAGGAATGGTGACTAAAAATCAGCACCCGCCATACTTCTTCGCTTTAAGGCAAAAAGAACAAAGAGGCTTGCACCAGCCTGTGCTGCATCCCCTTTAACTACAAAGGAAAAAGCTAACACGAAGAGTATACTACCTCTAACTTTGTAGCATTACCTTTTATGCTTTGTGACTATACGAAGCCTGTGTAATAAGCTGAACCTTCTACTCTCACCTCATACCGTATATGCACATTTATGTCAAATACTGGGGGAAAAAAAAAGTTTTTCAAAGCATTAGCAAGATATAAATCAAATTTATTACCTTTAAGGGGCCTTTTATGTGGTCATCTTGCACTTCCACTGTTGAAGAATCATGCCTAAAGGTTACCTAAAAAAATATAATTCAACTGACAATCACTTGATACAATTGAGCAGCATAAGCACATGCAAGCATCAATAGCCCTTCTCTTGCTCTCATTTTACAGTTAGTCACCATAATCATTCCACTTGCTGAAAGCTGTTTTATTCAGATATTTTAGATATATTAGGGGCCAATTTCTTAGTTATCAAATCTTTTAAAATATTTTTTATCATTCACAATAGAATCATTATCTCTAAAGGAAATGATAGACAAGTATACAAAAATTTGAGCCATTTTTAAATGGCTCAAAATTATCTCTGCAGCTCTCTTAAATTATTTGAACTTCTCTAGTACCACAGCAAGAAAAGAGAAAGTTTCAAGACTTCTAAGTGCAACTTTAAATAAACACTTATATTTCACTGCTTTGAAATCAAACAGTTTTAGCACCTTTATATTTTACTGATAAAAGTACATTTTTCACCTCATGGTTGAAAGACTCACACAAGTACAGGACACCACTGTCGACAAAATAAAATTAACAAGCTTTCAGTTAATGTCAGTCTAGCCTACACAAAGTTTACTGGAAGGAAATGTAAAAACAGCTAACTGTCCAGTCCTTCAAAACTGGAGTGAGTAAATCCTGTGAACATTTCCAAGGTATTTTTCCCCTGTCATTCCCATAAAGATACAAAGGCTTTTGTCATTAATCCTACACACTCTGTCCTCAGAACAGAAATTGGTCTGGAAATTCAAATGTATGATTAAGTTATCTGTACCAGGTGCTACAGACATTCACCTTTGATTTCATTCACAATTAACTTGGTTACACTGAAAGTCATAGGATCCTCCAATCAGTTACATCTGAAGTTTTATTTCCACTCTAGTTTTAAAATTATAGGAAACTGAGCAAATTCTGGCATTATATTTTATGTACCTATATACATTTATTAACACACATAAATGAGGTTCTGATGTCCACCAGAACATACTCACTTGTCTAAGTATACGATGCTTTACTGAGTATTTGAAATAAATAAGAATGTAACATGAGAACCAGCTGTGTAACAATAACTCTCAACTACACAGCAATCCTACATCAAATCTCAGGACTCATTTCGCAAGCATACCCAAGATCATGTTCTCACTGTTTTTGAGAGCTTTGCTGCAGCATACAGGAACAGCAAAATTTCCTTCAGAACCACAGTGCTCTCTAACATCAGTTCTCCTACATAGCCTTCTCAGACAGGAGATTCTAAGGAGTTTTGCCAAGAACAGCACCTACAACCAGGACTAAGGACAATCTATCTAG
The DNA here is from genome assembly GCA_013400915.1 of Pardalotus punctatus. Classification (NCBI taxonomy): domain Eukaryota; kingdom Metazoa; phylum Chordata; class Aves; order Passeriformes; family Pardalotidae; genus Pardalotus; species Pardalotus punctatus. The sequence goes on along the minus strand of VZTX01026248.1, from coordinate 1,165,502 downwards.
ACCATCTGATTAGAAAACAGACGCACTGAAATGCTTGCTATACTGCCTTTCAGCTGCTACTTCAATGAAATAGTCATCTTGTCTATCTTCTGTCAGAACTACAGCAACACATATAGTTGTGAGAGCACGCTCTTTTTACAGCTGCACATCTCACCTACTGATGGCAAATACTTTCCGTCCACCACACAGACAAAATCATACCTTGTAACCAAAAGGCAGACAAAGGATTCAGGCTAGGAATTAACTGAGCAAAAACTACTCTTCTGAACTTCATCCTGACAGATACAGGTATTTAATTCCCTCCTTGTAGGAATTTATCTAGAAAGCCAAACTGCAGTTAAGATGCAAAATAATCTGAAACCTAGGGTCACTAGTGGCTCATACAAAACATCCAGTTTATCAATTCTGATTTAGAGACATCCCGTTTTATTTACTTTCTGTAGTTATCTTAAATGTCTTTTGCAGCAAAAAGGAACTCTATCCAGAACCATTAAACAGCCACCATGTACTCTGATGAAAGGCTAACAAAGCAAATCGTTACTGTGTATTCAAGACATCTTTAAAAACGCAAACCAGTCTTGGGGCTTTGGCTCTTTGGGGGGAAATTTTTGATACCGACAATTTTTGCTTCTTGAGATATTCATAAGTGCTCAAAAAATACTGGTTAGTAACAGAAATATTTAAACTCCAAACTCAACATGACCCTGCTGGCCTTTCTTGAAGCTGAGAAAAGTAATTTCAGTATTTATTAGCTGTAGGTTTTATTTCCCACAGTATTTAGCAGTGTGGAACTTTCGTCTCTCAGGCAAAAGACTGAGACACTGAGCACATCAAAGTGGTTAGACTCAACTGGAATTTCTTTTTTTCTTCACCATCCTGAAAAGACAGTCCTAGTAAGTCCTATTACAGCAGAAGCTTTACCTGTTTCTGTTTAATAAAGACCCACACAGGAAAGTTTCTTCTGAAACTTCTGTGCAGGGTGCCCAAACACAAGTGGTGGTGGATGCTAGTAATTGTTTTAAGAGATGCTGCCAAAATAAACTGACTTAAATAACGCTCTAAAAAAAGCAATAACAGATCTGATGAGGTAGACCAACACTCTTGTAACACCCAAGTCTTGCCCCTGAGTCAAGTTTGTACAGCCTTCAACACTTCCGAAAAGCCCAGGCAAATCTGAAGTTTTACTGCCTTCCATGACCAAGCGTGCCGTGCCGTTACATGTTACTGTAGAATTCCATACCACATACAGAATTTGCCAAAGACTGCTAAACTGTGAAATACAGTACCTATTGATACTAAGATTGTAAGTACATATCACCTTTATTAAATAAAGTTATTAAATTATGGTGATGATGGCAAAGTTATTGCGAAGGTATCTCCTCAAAATATTCTAGGAAGGAGAATTCAACAGAAGAAGAAAGCAGGCAAAAGGAGACACAATTAAATGTATTTTACTTGTCTGAAGATTACACACTCCATATCAAAAGAATTTTGTTGCCACCCTACTTTCTCAGCAGAACATCTAGTTATAAAATTTAAGCGAATGCTTTATACTAAAAATCGACAGCATGAAGTTAACTGACTTTCCTTCTCCTCTAGCAGTTCTAGAAGACTAAGGCATAAAATATACACTGGGGCTAAAAGAAATGGTTCAGCAAGTGAAAAAAAATGCAGCATATAAACTACCAAAATACCAGACAAAGCACACCTGATAGTAAGAGTCTTTGTTAGAGCTAATATCAAGGGAAATATGCATGTGCCAGAATGAGCTAAATACATTTTCAGAGAAAATCAGAGGGTCACTGTAAAGTTCAGGAATACACATTCCTGGCGGAGAAAAGCTAATGTAAACAGATACTGTTACAGCATTTACACACAAAAATCTCAACTACAAATCACATTACTCTACAAAGCAACAACAGTACTGGGGTTGAACTCCCTGAAGCGATACAGTAACAGTGAAGAAACACACCTACACACAGACACACACCCACAAAACTGAATCCAGAGAGCTTTGTACAGTATCTCCACAATTTCTAGAAAAATTTCATTTCATGTCAAGATCTTTCTGCAGACCTTGCAGTGACCAAACTTCAAGTAATAAACCCGTAAGAGAATATTTAGCACTGAATAATAAACAGCAAGTTGCCATCTAAGGAGGTGGACTGAGAGTCCCCTAAAGAATTGAAATTAATTAAGATTTCACTGATCTAGGCACAACACAATTCCTGTACTTAAATACTGATGCTTAACAGCTTAAATAGCAATACTTAATCACTTAAATCCAATGGTACTGTAAAGCACAGACCAGCTGATGCTATTAAGAGTTTTGACTAATGAAAAGACCACTAATTTGCTCTTCTGTCAGATTTAAGACTAAAATCTTCTTTTTGTATTTAACATTATTATCAAATAAGTGACAATAGTCCTTCCCACTAGGGTTTACAGAGAGTGCCTGCTCTCTCCCCTCATACACACCATAGGCAAAAATCAGCCACAGCATGAGGGCAGAGTCAAATAATGCGCAATAGTTTATAGTCTGCAATAGTCTTCAATAACAGATTATTACCAGTCACATTTCACACATTTTTCACTTCAGTTTACAGCAGATATAAGAAAAATATTCTGCCACTATTACTCTGTTCCAGAGCCACAACCTAATTTGTATTTTCTAGGTGGCTTTGATCCTTGTTCTGCAATATTTCTATATGAGGTTAAGAGGCAAAGCAGAAAAATAGTACCTCCTCCCAAATTAGAAGCATTTAGGGCAACATTATCCAAACAGAAATATATGGTCATTTTGCAGTGTATTGCTCTCTTTATTTCTAGAAACAATACTTTAAATTTTCAAGGAATGTTAAAATGTATCTCTTGCAATCCCTTTCCAGAATTTTTATTTGTACTGCATGTGGCTTATATTGATTCAGTCATTAACTAGTTATCATAAAGTTTAGGTGAGATCCCCTGCTTGCTGCTCTGTAGGACTCAATATGCCAAGACTTTTTTGGAAGGCAGAAGGGTTTCAGCTTATTCCTGGAGCATCATCTAGTTGCCACTGCTAAATGGCAGTGACCTGTGCTCCTCAAGTAAAAGAAAATATATTAAACCTACTTTGAGTAGTCTTAGCTATTTTCTGGTAACATTCTCCCATACATAAGCCTAAATTGGTCACATTTTAATCAATGACTTTAAGGTCAGCCTATGATATTGAAGGTCAAAAACATGGGATGCAAGGAAATGACAAAGTGACAGAAACAGAACATATTTCACTGTGTGGGAGTGTGGGAACCCCTCCCATCCCAACAATAATAAGCTTACTGTTATTTCAAAGACTGTACTGCCAGCCTCCAAGGACAAGACAGTCTTTTAGCTGTCCTGAGACTAAGAAGAAATTTCATATTGTGCCATTTTGAACATTAGTATCACTTTTTTACCCCCGTCAAAAGAAGCGTTTGTAGGAAAACCACATACCTTGACTTTGACAAGCCTTTTTGCTGTCTTGATCTTGGCTTCACAGAAGGCTCCTCTATACTTCGCACTCACATCTGTGCCCACTGTGAGATAGGGAGGCTCATCAATTGCCTGGAACAGAAAGGAAACCAACTGCTTTTCAGTTACCGACCACTGGCAATTCAGCTGCCACGGTGTCACCAGTTTTTGTGGACATAACATTACAAAACAGCCTAATGAAACTTAAATTGACAGCATATGTGTATCACAGCAGCAGAAACACATAACACAACACTAATTACAATCCCATAATTACAATTTCATAATATACATGTATAATCTCATGATATAAGATCATAAATACAGTAATCTGATACCACAGTTATCTACAACAAGCACCATCTGAAGACACAGCAGATGATCAATTCTGCTGCAATGGTTACGGCCAGCCAAGCATTCTACCTTCTCCTTTAACTGTCTCAAGACCTGGTAAATTGCATAAAGATACTGGTGTTTATTTCCCTCAGATAATTAAGGTTCATTTTTCATTAGTAAATAGAACAACTCTGAAGAGACTTTGCTTTTTCACTTTCGAATAAAATAAATGATAATGGTGACCTCATCAGGACAGCAGCCCACAGGCAAGGTACAGTAGGAGACTGACAGAGACTAAACACACAATGAGGGTGAAGGGTCCAGATAAAAGACAAGGTTCTCTGACATGCAACACAGGAACAGGTGTTTGGTGACCCAAACAGGGAAGCAAGAAATAGAAGAGGTGGGAAATAAGTGGGTTTGGGAGTAGGAGGAGAACATAGTTCAAATCAGTATACTGAGTGAGCTCATGAAGGCGCGGGTCCTTCAAAGAAAATCCGTCATCTCTCACACAACCTCTCCTAATGTAATCTGGGCAAGGGGATTCCAGACAGCTGAAGCACCTCAGTAATCACTTCACAAACTATGGGTCAGAAGAGGCAAGGCACAGGGTGACAAGCAAGAGGAGCAAGGTTTGTTTTCAAGAGCTGCAAGCCTCCATAGAGCCCCAGACAAGAGCAGAGAAGAGAGATCTAAGTAAGCCCTTGTCAAAACCACATCATGTTTCTGTGCCCCTACAGATTCAAACACAGGTTACAAGAGACATCTCTGGCACATCCAGATTCTCTGTGGGAAGAATATAAAGATAAATCTTCACAGGCATCAGAGACTGATACTATCTGAGACTGAGGTGTTTGCACTCAGCATCAGGTAATTCCTACTAGCTGCTTCCAGTTCCAATACATCAGAAGTAAAGGCATGGAAATGAGTAACTGAATGTTTCAACATGCAATTTTTCAGAAGTTTAAGTTTTACAAAACTTGATATTGAGAAACATAAGATGCTACAGAATTAACTCCTTATTAATGATGTTTTTCAGACTGACTCCGTTCCAGCCTAGATCTCATTGGCAGGTAACAGAATATATTTTCTGAGTACTATAAAATCATTATCAATTTGCACTGAGATCATCAGAAACATGAATGCGCTAATGAACCCCTCCCTCTCTCTCCCTGCATGTGTGGTACGTGACTGAATGCAAAGTAGTAGGATATACTACGTTGGTGGTACTATATCCACGAACACCTATCCGTTCCTAATCCAGGCTTAATAGCAATAAAACTCCACTGAGATTAACAAGGAATCTGTTAAGAGTGTTGGGATTCTGAAATTCATTCCCTCCTAGCTTGTCCAACAGTGTTTGCCTTTGAGGCAGGATGCAATGATTTTCTCTTGCTGCACTTGGAAGGATGCTGAAAGAGGGACTTAGATGGTGATAAATTTGGGGTTGGTCATGAAGTGAACCAAGAAGTGGCTGTTTCACACAATATGAATCTGAGCAGAGGAAAGCAGTGACGTACTCCCTTGCAAAGACAATAAAGCTCTAAAAGGGGAGCATCCCTCCTGCTCCACTGCACTCTTTAGTAAGGAAACCCATTAACCACTACAGCAGTGATTGCACTTCATGCCGGTTCATCTTCCAAAGTTAAAATAAAATGCAGAGTACTGAGATTACTTTAACAAGAGTGACAGATCCCAGGTGCACACAGATATAATCCTCCTGTTAACAACACTTAAAGAGCTGGTTGTGTCAGTGTCAGTCCATACTTCCCTATACAGCCAAACAAATTATCACAAAGACCAATCCATACTGTCAAGGTGAACTTACAGAAAAATGTAGAACACTTTTTCTTCACTATTGACATTGACTAAAAAGATATAGATTTTGAAAACCAAGATAATCTGAACCTCTGGTCTTTGACTGAAATTTTATGGCAGTGGAACAGGCAAGTCAACAATCAAACTTTAAACAGGACTTTAAATTCTTATGAAGATCGTAACTACCAATATTATGATTACTTTATCACTACTTTTATTCTTAACAACATCTTCCAGAAAGAATATTCAAAGAATGACAGCTGTAAGAATTAATTTCTGTTACTAACACACAAGTTCATTTCAATCTCTAGCCTAAATAATTGGAATTTCTCTTACTCCTGTCACTGGAATTAGTTAATATTTACTACTGTAAATAATTCCAAATACTAGCAAACATATGGACTATTTGATTACCAATGTAGGTATATTTACTAGAAATAAAGTATCAGAGTGGCTTTTGAGAGAAAAATTATGAAATTAATTTCTTTAACTACCACTATAAATCATCATATACTTTAAAACAGCATCTGAAATATTCAATGGATACATACTGGATCTTTTTCTATGATTTTATTATTCCATTGAAATACAAATTACATGGGCTTCCGCCCCCCCAATCACTTAACTGAAATTTCAAAAATACTTCCCTCATTCTGACAGAGTAACAGCTGAAAGTGGCAAGTTAAAATAATGAGCAAATTGTAATGCATCATAGAGAATGCAAACTATAAAAATAAACAGTAATGATCAAAGTCTGGCATTAATTTCAGATAATTCTTATCACGATTTTGTTATATCCACCAACTCTAAGTCACCTGTTCTCAGCCAGGTTTCACTGAATTCCACCAACATTAGAGAGATTAAAAATTACTACACAGCTATTTCTACCTGTTATCCCTTCCCTGCTTTGTGCTTATGTCATTCAATAGATGTCCTTAGACTGAATGTTTCTTTGCATATTTAATTTTTACATGTTTTATCAGGATTTGGGTTTTCTTTTTATGCTTTTCAGAGCAGGTTACCAGGAAAAAAACCCCAAAAACAACAGTATGTTAAAATACAGCTAAATATCCGATACTTCAGTAATCTTGGAAAAGGTTTCAGCATATTGAAAATATCTTAACAAGAAACACTGCCGTGGTCTTTAAAGGGAAAGAGGAGTATCCTATAAAACAAAAAGTTCTGGGCTTCCTAAAATTATTGAAGGTATCTTGAAAGAAAACTGCACTAGTCTCATACATTGCAGTCTCAGCCTTCATTTATTTTAAAACAAGATATCATGAACTGGCATTTACATTTTATATGTGAGCATAATCACCTGCACTTTATAATTTAAAGATAAGAATCATCTTTTCAGTAGCATATCATAAAACCATCAGTAAACTTTAGTTGGCAGCAAAACTGAAAAGTATTGCCCAGCACACGCCATCATTCATGAGATCATGAACTTCTTTCACTCACAGCAGCTTCAATGCACACCGCAGGATATCCTGTCAATGTTTCTATGTCTCTACATGTACACTTTGGAAAATCTTTCAACTCACACTGGAAGCAAAAAAGTCTGAAGCTGATGGTAGTGTCTTGGCTTGTTCGTTTGGTTGTTTTACTATTTGGCTGTTTTACTATTGCCAGAAGACTGGTATGAAAGACCTTCATGGAAATCACCCATCAAGCAGGTGCTTCCAAGAGGGATCACTATTTTGTCTGCATGAACGACTGAAGCCAGGCTACCAGAAGGGGGGCCGGCTGTGCTGGGTGACACCGGGAGACGAACATCCGTCCCCACACGGAGGCCAGCGGAGGGCTGTACCCCGCGGGAGCGTGGGGCCGCAACCAGGCAGGAGGTACAGAGGGGCTGTTACGGGAAGAGGCCGGGATGGGCCCGTCCCCCGCATTCACTGCAGGGGGGTGCTGAGCGCTACCAGCGGGTCGAGCAGCGCCCCGAGGAGCTGCGGACAGCCGGGCCGATGCTCCAGCTTCGGCAAGGCCGCCGGAGGAAGACGGCACCCGGGTGACTTGTTCAGCCCATTCGGGGCGGCAAAAGAGCAACAGCATCCTCCGGGGACCTACCGCTTTAAGGGGAGGAGCCGGCGCCGGGAAGCTGCCAGAAGTTTCTGACTGCCCGAGCCAGCCCCGAGAATAGCCGGCCGCCCGCCGGCGCCCTCTCCCCGAAGGCGCCCACGGCTCCGACAGATTAAGCGCCGATTGCCGTCAACTAAATTTGTCCCCTTAAGGCGATTGCCGGGTAAATCTGCGCGCAGGGCTTCCCGGGAGCCCGCCCCTGCTGGAGTCGGGCACGGAGCACCGGCAGCGCCAACTCCCGGGATCCGGTCGGGAAAACGTGCGGGCGCTGCCCGCGCCCCTGCAGTGCAGCTCCTCCGGAACGCCGCTGGAATGCGCCTGGCGGTGAATATCCTCATCGGCCAAAGTACTAAAAAAAAAAAATTTCCGGCGCTGTCTTGGGTGAGCAAGAAGGGATAAAGAGAAAACAACTTCCTGCAGTTTTGCACTTTCCATTAGGAAATCCAAACTAATGGACAACCGCCATGCTACTACTAGCACTTCATTTTGTTTTATTAATGGGACTAGGATGAATAATTTCTCTGCTATCTCAATTCACAACTGCTGTGAGCGCACAGGAGTTGCAGCACAGGCTGCCGCAGCTGAAGAGCTGGTTTACTACTTAAATAAGGAGCAGTCTCTAGGTGACCAGTCAGCAATTTCCACCAATTCAGTGGCGGAATTTTCTTTGGCAGGCAAAGCATGCTGCTGGAAGGGTTCTGCTCCAGCCTTCGAGCCGATTATACCTGAAGGATTGATAAATGGCTAGGTGCCCACATCATAAAACAACCTGCACATCATCTGAATTTGGACATTTACATCGATATTAATAGTTCTGGTCTTCGGTGTGTGAAGAAGGAAACACACAGATCTCTCCAGAGCACTGTGCAATACACATTTTAACATTGCAATCTAAAATGGAAGCATCACACTTCTACATCCAATTTAAAGCTGTTAAAGAAGTCGGTTTTCCAGCCTTTTCTTTTTCTTTTTTTTTTACACACTTGTATATTTTTCCAGCTACGTGGGATGAAATCATCCTTACACCTCTGATTTCAACTGTGCTGCATTACTATATTGTAATTCCTTTGTAAAGTCTGTCATGCCATACAGCAGCTGATAAAATTGCTTTATATTGTGCTTTGCCCACAAGCACATCTAGTACAGTGTGTGTGAGTGAATGTATTATTTCTGTCTCCTAATCTGTATTCCTCTGCACCATGCACAGGATGTTCCAAGTAAACCACATGAAAACAAGATTAAGTATTCGATCTAGAAACATAGCAGACATGGTTACTAGGAAAGCCTGCAGGACTGCTTTTGGAGTAACACATGAAGAGAAAAATCTTCCCTCAGTCCTTCATGTACATGAAGTTTGAAGAGCCAAGATTTCAGTTTGCATAAAACATTCAAAATTCAGCATTTATCTACTTTACAAGACTCTTGAGTCAAGTAACTAGTGATACATTTTCAACAAGCAAAGACCAGCCCAACTATCCCACAACTAGTGAAAATAACTAGTTTTGAAATTTCAGATCTGTTTAATTTCAATAACCAAGGTTCAGAAAAACCTTGTTGAAGATTCAAGACTCTCTCCCCCTGACCCTGCCTGGCATCCAAATTATTATTGAGTTTCAAAAAGAAACATCCTAAGGCTCAAAATCTGATCTCTCACCCACAGTAAGCATAAGGAGCAGTGGCAGAACTTTTTCCTACTGCCTATGGTATTTTGAAGTTATTTTTCCAAGAGAAGTGTTTTCTCATTATTTGCCCATCATCCATAACTTAAGATACAAACACAGTTTGCAAGTGGAATCATTACACACATGCTTGAGTATTCCATCCAGTCATTCCAGTCCCACAGAGTAGTGGGAAAACCCCACCAATCATACCCACCTACTTCAATCCAAAACCAAGCCAAATCTTAAAGTCATCTAATGAAGGGCAAAAATTTCACATAGCTGGTAATTTAAATTCCCTTTCCATGCTGCAGAGTTAGCAGCCACCTCAAAGTCATTCAATAGGCTTTCACAAACCTTTGGGGCAATGAAGGCTTGAAAAGACTCATCAAAACATTGAAAAACAGCTGCTTTTTTTAATTTTTTTTTTTTAAAACGAGTAAATCCAACATCTCCTAGACAAGTTCTGAAAAAAACATTTTCATGAATGCAGATGAAAAAAGACACAAACCCATCAAAAATTTTCTCCCAAAATACTAATACATTTAACTTACAGATTATTAACTTAAATACTTTCAAAATGCACTAAGTTCCACCCAGTACCAGACATCCACCTACACACTGCAGAATCAATCTTTTAATAAGCAAAATCACAGTGTAATTAAGAGTGCAAGATTTTGCTTACAGCTCAATCTGCTGTAGTTCAGAGGATATTAAACTTTATAGTAATAGATAATAAGACTTTAATATATTCAGTTTTGCAGATAATATTTTTATCGTTGATTTCAAATACATTCCTCATGTATTTTCAGAGTGACAATGTTAAGAAACCTCTAAAACCTTTCTACAAACCATGTCATCAAGGCACACAACTCCTCAAAGGCAAATGAAGTATGTGAAAAAAAGACTGAATAAACCCCTTTAAAAAAAGTAAATCCATTGGCCCATCATCCACCTTCCAGAAATGGGAACACCATAACAAGAAACAGGCGGAATTTTTCTGAAACTTGTAAACTACGAAACAGAATAGATGTATTTTTTCCACATGAAAAGGCTATTACATGAAAGCCCAAGAGTAAGAGTGTGCTTTGAGCAAATTTTCTTCTGGCTGAAAAATCAGCTTTCGACTTAACATTTTGGTTTTACTACTGTTGTACATTTCATAGAAAGGCAGAACTACTAATTCTTAAATTTATGAAGGAAAATGGTTCAATTTTATATTTGCCCAGAAATCAAAATTATCCTAAGACACATCCTGACCAAACCAAACATTTTTAAGTTATAAAGAAAGGGCGGGGAGGGAGCTTCTTGTAATGAAACCCATTTCCAGTTTCAATTTAAAAATCTACAGGAAGTTTCAAGTAACACCTCACTAATCTTGTAAGCAAACATTATACCGTGGCATAACTGTGGCAAAATATCGTTGTTGTCTGTCCCTTTGACCAAGCTGGAAGTTACCAGAGCTTAGTGGAAAGATGCCTGGAAGCATTAAACCAACTTCCGACAGCTTTTGCCTTCTCTACAGGTGCAAAGCGGGTATTTTCTTTATTTCAAATAATTCAATTAGAGCAGTCCAATGCCAAGGTTATTTAAAGTTTTAAAAGACTTGAAAGGGTTCAAAAGCTGATTTTCCTCTCCAAATAAAAATGAGCTGCGGAAAGGATCAACAGGTTCTAAGATCATGAAGGACCAAGAGATCCAAAACAAGAAATTTCAATTCAGTAATCACAAGATTTTTTATTTATTACATCTATAATAAATGCAGAATAGATTTTCATTATTTCTACTTATCCATGTAAAGTTTACTTTTTATGGAACTAATTCCCTCCTTTTTTAAACTATAAGTTGATGAATAAAATTATAAAAATATTTTAACTCTACTAAGAAAATGATAAGTAACAATTCAAAGATTTTAAAAGTTAGCCTATCCTAATCATTGCCAAAGAGCAACTCAATTCTCCATCCAGAAATTTACCGAGTAGTGTAATTTCCAAACATCTAAACTGTAATTACCTCATTTCCTATTCAAAACAGCAAATCCAGAAAGGTGACTATGCTTTAAAAAATTATAGCATTTAGGTATTTTTCCCCTACCGTACTGAATAAAACCCACTGAATTCTGATTCTATTCCTAATTTGGTCACAGACTTGCTGTACCATGATGTGGCCCAGCAGGCATGTACCCACTTTCAATCCCGCAGAATGGGGGTAATGCACACCTTACTCAAAGGCAAGTAGGCATTTGATGTTTCTCTATAGTACTTTCAGACTTAAGAATGGAAATCTGTATTCTTTTTATCGGTATAGTATATCACTCTATAAAATGTTTTATTTAATAAAAACACTCTAGAAGTGCTGATAAAGCTCTCTAAAAATAATGCAAATTCTTTACAATTCCTTCTGTAGGTCTTTTGTTCTGTATTGCTGTAAGACTACATGAAGGAAAGACACTGATTGCCTACTCCCGCTAGGAGAGTAGTTTATCCCCCTAAATATAAAATCTTTCTTGAAGTCAATTATTGCCATAGCTACCAGATTGCAATTTTCCCCTGTCAGGTTTAGCTAAATATTCAAACTATTTAACATTATATCTTAGTACTGTAAAATGGTGCAACTTCATCCATTTTGGCCAGACTTTTTTTGTACATTTCAAATCTGAACATTAAGTTTCTACATACATACAGATAAAAAAGTACCAACTACTTTGAAATAAGGAGCTTCTTAATGGAGACTTCTAATCATAAATATTTGAAAGACTTCTTTCACATTTCTTGTGTTTAGTGCAAGAGCCAAAATTCATTCAAGTATGAAGAACTGTAAGTCAAGAAAAGGAAGCAATCAATAAAGTGTTTGTTATTAGAGGGTAAAATAATTTAGGAAAAAGTATGTCCTTGATACCTGTTTAGCACTTCTGAGTTAACTTCAATTTTTACATTGACAAACACCATTTTCCCAACAAAAAGCTTCAGATACTGCTTAGGAACATTATTTAAATTATTAGGTCTGGAAAACTTGCCTCATTAAAAAAAAAGTGCCACAGTTCTGTCTAGAGATGCTGCTACAAAAAATTAGGCACATTTTAAAGCACTGAAAAGAATGATATAATAATGATATGCTTGCATTCCACATGTGTTGGAACAAAGATAATTTGATATTTTAATCAAACAAACCAGTCCATGCTATTTCTGAGCAAAATGATTAAGTGACTAAGACTATGTAAAGTCTGAAAAATCAACAGTCAATGAAATCTCAAGAGAAAAAATCCCAAACATATTTTTAAAACAGTTTGGTAATTCTTTGGCATTATTTTTATTTCCAGTCAAAGACAATTTAATGGTTGTTTTCTTTTTAAGAAATCAGTTGTACAGTAAATTCAGTGAACCAGTATACAGAACAGGAAAATCTATACATGTGAACTTAACTGTCTGTATTCTGGGTAACTGATAATCCTGGCATTTTAGTTGAGGGAAAAATGTAACAATACTTTTAGATACTAAAAGTGATAGCAAGAGCAGGAAGAGTGAACAGAAATTAAAATTAGATAGTTATCTAAGAATGTTGGGGTTTTTTTCACTGAAATTGCGGCATATTATGGTTCTGTTTATTACTACCTTTGATTGTGTAAAACTTCAGAAACACAATCATGCTAAATTGAAAACTGAACCTTAAAGAAACCATCACCAAAACTCAAAACCAACACCCAAAAACCCCAACCATAAACCATGACTCCTTTTTCTGCAAATACAAAATAAAATTTCTTGCCTTGGTTTACTTCCGTATTTTGTACAACACTTTCTAAACTGACTATGAGGAAGGAAAAGGGGGGAGGAGTTATTTTTGTTGCTAGGTTAAAACAGAAAAGGAAAGCTGAAGGAATGACATATAATTCAAAATTGCCCAGCAGCATGAGATTTCTCACTGACCCAAGTCAATTCACTGACTACAGCTATAATTTTATTACTCCGACAATGCTTAAATATGTACTGATAAAATTATATTCCAAAATTCTAAGCATTTATGCTAAGATGTATATTTGTAAGAAATCATGACTGTAGTTGATCTGTAATTTAATATAAAGTACTTTTCAGAATACCACATTAAAATTAGAATAACACATTAAATGACATAATTAGTCTGGTAAAAAATCATGTGTAGCCTTTGGATTTGTTTTTTGCCACTTGCTAGCTAGGAGAATGATGGGGGAGTAGCAACAGTAATGTCAAACCTACACACAACTGTCAAACAATACAAAACAAAAATGTAAATACAAAACCAAGTGAAAAACCAGACTTTTCCTTATTGAGAATAAATCCTTCCTAAAGACACATTATTTAGTAAGCTACATGCAAACAATCTGCACACGAAGGCTGTGCACAAATCCACGCATTCAGAAACTAGGAACATGTGTACTGTGGTTCTGGAGACAAAATTCATTTGTAGCAGAGAGCCAACTGTACACACGAGTCTACTAAAAGCATGGCAGTATAAAATGTCTAATGTCATACAGCAACAAAAGAAACTTTAGACAAGAGAGGGAGCCATGCTCCCTCCATTGCTGCATAGCAATTCAGCGTAAAACTGCAGGCCAGGGACAAGATACTGAGAAAGAACTATGAAAATTAGTTTAGAAAATACCTATGAAGAGACTGAAATAATTTAATCTAACCACTTTATCAAATAGTAAATTACAATGGATGAGATTCCTGGGAAAAACAAACAAAAACTTAATTACATATAAAAGGTTATCAAGGTTGTTCCTCTCAGCAGGATCATTTTAGCTGTATTATTCATAACAGGTGTCTGTAATATCTATTCTTACATTTAGGAGTAAATATCCCACACTCTCTGCAGTGCTTACAGGCTTTTCTATAACATCCCATCTAAACACTCCTTGCTACTGCTGTTTCTTGTCTTATCAATACTGCAAATGGAGACAAGTGTACTTCGGCTTTGCAGCTTTCAAGAGATGCAACTCCTTAGAGTAATCCCATCTCTAAAAAAAAAATCAACACGGTGTAAATTTTACCTATAGGTAAAAATTGTTTTATATATTTCTATTTACCTGTAGACCCTTTATTTTTAACTGTTCCTCTGAAGTTTGATTTAATTATCTCACATATTTCTTCTAGTCAGTGCCTAAAAACACAGGCATGGCCTATTTAATTGCAGGAGAAGCAAACATGATTTCACACAATTTTCAAGTAATACTTTAACATTTCAGTACGCCATTTGCCTTTTTGGCAGAAGTGTGACATTGCCTCATGTTCCATTTATTTTTTGGCTATTTTTCCAAGAACTGCCCCCTCAGGAGGCAGGGATAGCATGCAGCACGTTCCATTTTCAAAGGCAGTGAACTACTAAAGTGGCACGTACCACACCACGAAGCCCTGGCAAGTGTGTTGACTATTGATGGCTCCCCAGCTCAGCCTGTTGGCTGCCTTCAGCCCCAGACACTAAAACCTTACAAGAGAAGGCAGCAAAGTCCTTGATTCGATGTGCTGGGAGTCTTGGCTCATTGAATAAAGCACCCACCGCACTCCTCCAGAGGATCAGGACTACTGCAAATCCATTCCACAGAGCATGTTAAAGGAAATGAGATGCCTTAACAAGTCCTAAGTGCTTGTAGATAGGTTCTGAGCTAACCATCCAACAGAATCTACCCTACTTTATAAAGCACTCATACCAAATTCTCCTTCTGCCCAGCAGACAGAGCACCCAGTGCCACATGTCCACAGCTGTAATACAAAGGAGACTTCCACAGTGCCACTACTTGCACTGAGAAGTATCACAAACACCCACAGGTTAGCTACAGTCCTTCATTGGATTTGGCCTCTTTCATTGCATAGGAAAAAAGCAATATTGCAGGGACATGTAATCTTATAGTCTAGGGCATTAAAAATCCCATAGCTTCAGGATGAACAGAGTTTTTAGGTTTAAAAAAAGGATGGTAATATACTGTGTAATTAGTTGCTTGAATAGATCATAAGATTGATTAAAATAATCAATTTCTTCAAGGCTTTAAATCAACAGCCTTACTAAATACACATTAAAAGGATGATCAAGCAGCTTTTGAGGTAACAGTTCAAACTAAGCCTAATACGGCTATAGGTATTCACACTCAAATTCTGAATCAACAAGGAACTCCCACACTTAAAATATTGTGATAAAAGGCAGCTACAGAACATGAAGTCTTTCTTTACAACTACCTGTGCTTTTCAGGATTCTGTGAATTGCCCCATACACAAAACAGCCAAAGTAATCAGAAATATCATTCAGTCAAATAAATACCAGCTTTACCACTTCTGATTTGTTCTGATGTATGTCAAAACTCATTTTGCCACCCCCAGGCACTTGTGCGATGTCTCAGACAGACAGGAAGTATGCACATGGTTTCATCTCTGGTTAGAGCTCAACTTACTTACCATAATACTAATTTTAAAAATACTCTGTACACAACTCCGCTCAGCAACAATCTGTTCACTTCTTTAGTTTTAAAAGCTCAACTGTTGCAGTCAGTCCCCACTTCCTCTCAACAAATTATGTAGGCCAAAGCTGGCTGCCTTGTACTTATATTCATTGCTCTGAAATCCTGCAATCTTGTGGCTATTATAGCTGTAGTGTTTTTAGTCTCTAAGACATCCCATTATAATGGATTAAAATTTCATAATGCATTTTTCTTAGTGCTTACAAAAAATCTGCTAACATAGCTTATATTTAATACAGTTGCTTATTAGATTTTGGAAATGGCAATAGTCATAATGCTTTATCTCTGCAAATGAACAGATGGAATAGGCCCTTTAGTTAAATCCAGGAGTGAAAGAAGAAAAATGGGGACTAAAGAAGAGAAAAATCTTAAGTGAGAAATTGCTAACACAGTTTCTGCTGTATTTCTGTGTATCAGCCAAAACACATAGCTACCTGTATAAGAATCAATATATGAATGTTTAGTGTAGAACTGTATGAGCTGACAAGTGACAAGAAATGGAACATCACAACAGCCTGAATGCTAGAGAGCTGACAGGAAACTCTTAAAAATGTAAGTGCTTTAAAATCTAAGTGGTGCAAAAGTATATGGCTTCTTTATGGTAGAAATCTAATCAAACAGAATTGTTCTAAATGTAAGTCAAACTCATTTATTTGTTTTTTCCTGGTAACTTTGAATGATCATCAGGATGGAGTTTTGATCATTATGCAAAGTTAGAAGATCAGTCTAGTAAAATGGGTTGAACCTATTCACTCCTCTAAGAAAGCCAGGAATGCTAAGATAAATATTCTAAAATCTCTGTCTACCTGCAGGAAACAACCAAAAAATGAAGTAATAAAAAAGAAATCAAATAAAACTAGTTTAAACAATCAAAGCTTGTGAAAGACACTACCTACTGGCCAACAGTAGTTCTTAATATCTGAAACTGGGAAAGGTGGAGGGGAGGTGTGTACTGCTAGATGCTCACCATCAGCAGTTAAAACAGATGGTGTGTTCTTTCATATTTATTTTGTGAGTTAAATTAACAATTCACAAGTGTAAACGGGGAAAGCTTTGGCCCTCCAAACTCAAATCCACATGAATGATGCCTCTCCCTGTCCATCCTTCCTTTTGCATCTTTCCTGATACACCTTTGATTAAGGGCTAAAGTTCTTCAACTCACTTGTTTCTCTTACTTTTGCTAAACTATTTTACTTTCACTTTAGTAAGTTGTATCATTTCACTGTAAGATCACATACCAGAGTTAACAAAATAGAAGAGGATAAATCAATGGGCACATTGGCAGCTTGCCTCAAACTACAACATGTAGTAGTACTCCACAATAATTTAGAGGTTGTAAGGTTCTTGCAAAAAAAACCACAGAAATTTCAAAACTTAGAAAATAATCCTCTTCTTTTCCCCATAATTTCCTGTGCGTGTTTGATAGCATCTTCTATATTTACTTTTTCATTGCATACTCTAGCTCTTTCTTTTTTTTTTTTTCCATATTCCAAAAATTGAACGTATGAGGCCCCTAGCTGGTTGAGAAAGATGACATTTAGCAAACTACCTTTTTCTTCCCCTTTAATAAATTGATAGTCAAGTTAACTGTCTCTTCTTCAAATGATCTGGGCGTCAAACAAACAGCTTTCAGTCAAATGCCTCCACTAAAACCCTGAAGTGGCTTTAAACTGGCTGAAGGCACTTCAGCACTGGATTCTATGCAAGGTCAAACACAAGTTTGCATTCAAAATCTAAACTAGTTGGATAGCACTCAAAAAACCAGTTAATGTTAGTTTTATATCCACCACACATTATTTGCAAACAGGAGCAGGTATTAGTGATTTAACTGAGCATTCTCTAGGAACAGACTAAGTTTTGATTTTTATAGGGAACTAGCAAAGTACCATTACCACTAGATCATAGAACAAAACATTTTTTTAAATCTGTTTTTGTAAAGTAAGAAGTCCAGTTGTAAACTGCAAACTAATATCATTGTTAATTTCAGAAATTTCTGAATTTCCCACAAAACAGGCACTTTGCTTAATTCAATTTATAAATGGGATTAGTCCTGTCAAAAGACATTGCTTGGTTTGACATTCCTGAAAAATACAATATTTAATGTGACTGGACTACAGATAACTTGTACGAAGATGATGATCCAGTGCTGAGGCAGTCTTTAAAAGTCCTCCTTTAAAAGGAGCAGAGATCTTCAGTAGAACAAGAAAATTAACCAGAACCATACAGCTGAACAAGCGAGATTGCTCACAAGTCACTGCCTTGCACAGGGTAACTCCTGAGTTTAACAGCAATGGCAGACACTAAAGCACACCTGAATCCAGAAAACCTGTTTTGGGTTACACCATACTGGCAAAGAGATCAAAATAAGAGAAACATTCTTTTAGTGGTTTCATGGTCTTGCATGGATTTAACCCAGGGATCCCATTAGCACTGTCTGACACAGCACATGCACTCACAGATGCACTACAGTTACAGGAATATGAATATGCAGACTTTCTCCCCTTCACAGAGCCTGACATTGCGATTAAAAACATCAACTGAAGGAAGGTTCAGAAGCACTGCAAAGATAATTTCATTCAATTACACCTCTGGCATCTAGTTTCTTCTGACAAATTCAGACTTGGTGGAGATACAGTCATCTAAGTCTCCATTTCAGACTATATTAAATTAATAGCATGTAGCAGAAAGAAACCTTACTGACAGAAAAAACTCCTGTTCTCTCTACCAACTTGCCTTTTGCTTTCTCCTGGCTTTTCCAAACAGGCTGTTTTCATCTCAGACAAAGTGCAAGGCTCAGATTCACTAAGATATAAATACAAGTAACAGAACCTGAAGATGCACTTTACAACAGTTAAACCAGGCTCTCCTCTGCTTCCCAGTGACTTGCTCTGAAAAACTATCCTCAAATTTCTCCACTGGCTTCAGGAGATTTAGCTTGCACAGACCAACAGTCTGTCTTCCTTTCTAGGTCAGTGCCAGCAATAACTTTTCAGGCTCTCACTTTGCAAACTAGCCAAACTCAAAATACTTTTCACTTGTTTTGGGTTTTGACAATGTTTGAATTCAACTAGCTATGCACTAATCCCTATACTTTTCCTTAGGTTTTAGTGTAAGCAAATCCATCTTTGGAACATTTTGACAGATCTTCACTCCTGGTCTAAACTAGCCATTTATTCTTCACCAGTAACCTGCTATGCTATTCTTTAGTCTCGAAGGCAAAACATTACACAAGAGCTAAGAAAACACATCTCAATTGGATAAACAACTAAAACAACAGTGCAATATTTTGGCTTAAAAATAGTAAGCCCTTATATTTGGCTTTCCAGGAATTCCCTATGCCACAATTATGTATTTAAAACACCTAACAGAATATAACTGTAATGAAATTCAAAGGCAAGACAGCCAACAAACCTTTGAAAGAACAGTAGGTAATTTCTAGATATTAAAATATATACATATGTGTTTGTGTGTGTGTGTGTGTGTCTGTATGGGTAAGTGTAAACTTGATCACTATTACCTTCACAGCATAAATTTTTGAAAGTAAAAATTACAAGTATTATCCTTTACAGGTGTATCTACACTGGTCTCTTTGTAATAGTACTTCAGGCTTAGTTCGTGTAGAGGCTGTGTTTTTCCAACATCTGGAGTACAGTCTTACAATCTTTCAACCGCCAGTAAATTATGCTACAATACAAATATCTATCTCCCTACTATCTTTCTTTTATGGAGATCTATCTTTACAGAAAGATACTACATCTTTCAAAATAGTCCAAAAATTCTTCAGCTTCCTCTCCCAGGGGGCGAAAGAAAAAAAAAAGAAAGGGGAAAAGGGGAAAATACTCCCATGAAATTTTAAAGCAACCACAACTACTGCATGTGCAAAGAAAAACGTGACTATATACATGCAAATAAATACAATTATGTAAGAAGAGTTACATTAATCAAAGTTTTTCAATGTTCTGATTTCCCCTCAATATTATAATGGAGCTATAGGTCCCTGAATAACGAATAGGCCTATTAACAACAAGTTTTCGTAATTGTATCCTCAAATCCCCTTAGAAACAGGCTACAGAATGCATGGCAGTATATTAAAGACAATGAGAAGGCAGCTTTTGGAGACAAGACACAAATAAGGTTAAGGAGAAGTGAAGTATTAGCATTACTATACACACACTCGCACTGTGTAGAAGCATCCAAGCAGCACAGAAGCCAATTCAAATAAAGTTTGGTCTGGCACTACTATAAAATGGCTGGTTAAGAGTATGAATAGCTTCCAGTCGAGAAGAGCAGACAGTAGGCTGGTTAAGATTTTAGCTATAAAACCAATTATAATCACATAACCAATTATCTGCATCTGAAAGAGGGAAAAAAACCACATAATATTCTGTTAAATCTCACGTTTCTTACCAGCACCTACAGGGCCACTGCCGTCAGGTTAGATACTTACAATCTTGCAGAA
This sequence comes from Pardalotus punctatus, assembly GCA_013400915.1. NCBI lineage: Eukaryota > Metazoa > Chordata > Aves > Passeriformes > Pardalotidae > Pardalotus > Pardalotus punctatus. The sequence continues at coordinate 1,145,176 of VZTX01026248.1, read as the reverse complement.
TGCAGATGTCTTAACTAAGCTAGACATTGGTTAGCTAGGGCAGCAAAGAAAGTAGTACAGTGAATGATATACCCAGGAAAACTGCAGTAAATTGTAACTCATCCTCACAAGCAGACTACTCCTTCTATTGAATCAATTTCTAATATTGAATAAACTTGATTTTCACTAATGTAATCTTCTTCCAGAAAAATATAAACATTATTTTCCACAATATGCTTTTCTTTTAAATGGACAGCTCCTTAAACTATTAAGTAAATTGTAAATCCTTCCCTGATTCTCCAAATTGAAAAAACAAACAACTTATTTGTATATCCCACTTTCCTCAGATTAATAGAAATAAATGCCTCTTCTGGAGGAAGGAATACGTAACTCAGTACAATTGCGTATGGGTTAAAAAAAAAAGAAGAAAGTGATGACTGAAATTTCAAGTCCACAGTTTCTATTTTTTCTCTTTTTTCATCATAACTACAGTGTCCCTTTAAGAATATTCTTCTCTGAGCTAGCTTTACAAGTGTTCTAACTTGCAGGAACACAATTCCTAACTCACAGAAATCTAACAACATAAGCACACATGCAAACTTCTGTCCCATCTCAATTTATTTTTGGAGAATACTACTGGCCAAATACTCTTACATGGTCAGTAACAAGGGTATTAAAGAAAATTTGTAATTTCTCTTATTCCTCTCCACAACAGCATTTATCTTGCAGAGTTGTTCTCTACCTATATATAAGAGCTCAGTATTTAAGTTTTAATTTTGTGAAAGGACGTTTGGGGGGAAAAAGCAAAGTGTAGTCAATGTGGCAACTATTCAAAACAGTGTTGCAAGCTTTTCCTGTTCAAGTAAGTTCTACTTTTCCATCAGAAAATACTCATAGCCAACCAAGCATGCAAGCATTAAAAATAAGACAGATATTAAGAAAACAGAAATGCCCAGCTGACGACAAGTGTAAAGGAGATTTGTCAAGTTCTACATAATTATGAAGACATATTTTAGATGCATGCTACACAGAAAATCTAAGTGCCACTGTAGTAATATAGGAAATAAGAACAATATAGAAGCAGTCAGTATTTGGCTAGGTTACCTTTCAGAATTTAAGGACTTGAAGAACTTAAAACTACTTGTTTCATACCTTTTGTCCCATTTATCCACCCAGAATACTTCAGTTTCTTTGGCTACTCATTGCTGCACCTGTTTCCAAAACATCTTGAGCTGGCTTAGCCTGTGACTAATGGCAGCCATTTCCAGGGAGCGACTATTTAAAGAAAGATCCTTGCTCAGATTCCACAAAACTCTTGAACATATTAAAGAACAGAGCATAAAATTTTTAAAGTTGCATAGGTGGTATAAGAGGCTGTTCACTGCTTTCAAGTGTGCTGAAGCTATTATGTAAAGCCCAGTTTTTTTCTTAAAAGTCTTTAAGCCTCTTATAATAAACCCTTCATTTTTTTAGCCTCTTTTCAAAAAGTAACATTTAGGATTACTAAAGTGAAAGAGAAGAAGTCTGTCTGAAGTTTTACTTGATAGTCTTTTGTATGTCAACAATTCTGCTGTTACTCTCCAGATGAAACCTTGTTCTGTTCTCAAAAGTTGAACAAGAGGCACCTCAAGACGTCTTCAGTTCCAAGACACAATGCAGAATTCTCACAATGCCTATCAATAAAATATCAGTGTCTCTATCAAATCACCAGATTACAGTATCAACTTCATATGCCAATGAAATTCTAATCAATTATGTTTCTGATCAATGTTTTCCCCTAAGCCTAAGAAGATAATTGAAGAGAAATTCTCAAATACATGGCTTAAAGGATAAACCTAACCTTTCAGTACTACCATATGACTAATCAGTCCAATGTAATATTTATTATCACAAAAATATGGTGCATCACCCTGCTAGAAGAAGAATACACAGGTCAAGCATTCACACTGGCCTTACTAAGCAATTGATGTGTGTCCACATACTGCTTGGCTGGAATGTTGTTTCAGTGGACACAAAAGCTGTTTTAAGAGAAACTGCCAGAAAAAAAGAAAAGATGCTGCAGAGTTTTTTTAAGACTGAGTTTTCTTGTAAACATAAGTCCCATCTGCAGTTCACATTCAAATATTGCAGTGATTTGCGTTTTTTCCCAGAGTTCAATTCTGATCAAACATAGGAAGGATATCCAGCTACAGCAGTAAGAGCAAAGTACTGGAACTGTATCTGGATTTGCCTGGAATCAAGTACCTGAACTTCATCATTTCCTTTTGGGTTTTTGTTTGTTTAATATATATATATTTCTATGAAGATCTTAAAAGCTGATTTGTTTCCTCAAGACTCCGACTAAGTAAATAAAATATACATAGCTAGAGAAACTTGATGAGGCCAACTTAAGTATCATGGATCGTTTTTACTCCACATAATAAGTGCTATGTTTAATATTTATTGTCAGACTATAATTAGGATTTCATTACACCATTTCAAATGTTCAAATAAGTGTTGTTGCATACCAAGTTACTCCAGTGACAAAAAGGTAGACTGTTCTCTATTTTAATGCAAAAAAGAGTAAGTATAATTTTACTGAACTCAGTGCTACTTGAGACACAAATAAAAACATTCCACTAATTTAAACTTGACCTACTACCACCTGAGTTGCTATCTAGAGCCTATCAATGCCAAACACACAGTAAAAAGGTCTGTCATTGGACATACACGTATCTCTCACATATATTATGTCACAAAAAGAGAATTTTTCATACTTTATAGAATGTAACAAAGGCAGCTCACTTTACTTGCATCTAAAAACCTAAATCACGCTACAGTGGCAAGTGTGTACATAAATATGTACTTTGTATTATATACAATGTATGAAAGAGAAGGTTTTTTTTAATAAAGTGAAATATGTTGTTTATTTTATCAATCCAACATTTTGGTTCACATCAGGCAAAGTAAAATGAAATCAGAATATTAGCTCAACAGCTAAAGAACTACTAGCAAAGAAAAACTGAATTAGTGCAGACAGACATCTAATATACATACTAGTATTCCTGGAACTTCACGCTAAATTATTCCAAGGAACACACTTGGCAGGAGCCTAGGCTGTCCATTCCTAAAACGGATCAAAAATATCAGAATGTATTTGAAGAGTGACTCCAGGTTTCAGCCCATCCATCCAATAATGCATGTCACCACATGACACAATCTTTTGTACAACTTGATTTCTAGAAATGTAAAACCTGCACAAGTAATCTGTGAGTAATGGAATGAATTCAAAATTTAATGTCTTTAAATTGTCCAACATTGCAGGAAAATGGGCATGAAATTCTGCAAAGAAGACACAGACACTACATGGTTACCCAAATCATGTTCTATGTGTAAATGTACCTGGATTGTCATTGTAAAGTTCTGGAAGAGCACCTCAGAATGAATCTGCATTTATAAAATGGAAATGACTCAAAGTTGAATTATTGTCTCCATTTTTGTCTCTGTTCCAGATAGCAAGGTATTGTTACATATCACACTCTAATTTTCAAATGCTATTGCAGTCTTACTTACGCTTAAGTCTTTCACTATCTCCCTTGATGCTCATCTAGCAGGACAATCTTCTAAATAAACCAATGTGGAAATTTATAAAATTATTGCTATGTTTTCAAAAATGCATTTATATTTATGGAAGCACAAAGATTAAGAATTATATATAATTTCTAGGTTTAGTGATGTAATTTGAAATAATATTCATTTCATATTACAGCAACATCTATCTTTCAATAAGCAGAGCAGTAAAATAAGTGAAAAAGTGAAAACACATATTCCATTACCAATTCCTGAATTCTGAAATGCTGGTATAACATGTACTTATTTTTTAAAAAGTCTCAATCCCTTATCATTTCTCCCAGGAAGAGAAGTTACACCAAGCTAAGTAACAGTATTAACAAAAAGATTAAGTTAACACTCTTTCACTTAAATACTCATACAGGATATTGGAAAGTCTCTTCTACCATTCTAAATTAATTTAAAGTATTCTTTGTAATCTTAGACGAATGTATTCCACATTTATTTTTAAGAAAACAGGAACTGGACTATTTTAAATGTACAAACGAGATTTAGCACTTGCAATCTGCTGTTGAGAGGATAGTTGAAAATAGAAAATAAAAAAAATTATCAGTGGATCAGGTTGCCCTGCCACAAACTGAAACATTTTTTTCAGATCAGAAGAGAATGCGAAAAAACAAATTACTCCCTACTACACTATTTATTACTAGCTGAGCATCAGATACACATGGATCTGAATTTTGCTGAAGTCAAATCTCATTTCCCAAATCCCATTTAGAAGGACTGTCTAAACGATGAAGAACACTAAGTTAGAAGGACACTTCAGAGGGAAAAGGGAAAGGATCACAGATAAAAGCACAGCGAGAACCCCTGCTCTTGGAAAGGGAGATAACATATTATCCAAATATCTGTGTTAAGTTTGTGGTAATAAGCAGAAATGTCACACACCTCACTCTGTGATCTCCAACTGGCTTTAACACGCAACTGTCACCAAGTCTCCACTTGTCTAGCCAAAAATATATGGGCTTTAACACTTATAAAAGTAAAAAAACACAAATCCAAAGTTTGATTTCTATTCCCCTCAATTTCTTTATCAAAGAGGGATGTAATTTCTCCCCAAATTATCATTTCTTATGCTTTTAATTTGGAATAAAGGTGGTACAATTGCGTACATCTTCCACCCATTGGTAAAAATACCTTTTGTCAGAATGTATTATTAATGTAAATTTTAGGTATATAAACAGGATAGAAATCTAATATTTATAAATATTTTGCTGCAGAAAATTACAATTCTTTTTCTCTAATTTAAGAAGAAAGAGACATAATTGTTATTAATGGTACTCTTTCCAAATACTGAACAAGAGCTTGGGGGAGGGCAGGCAAAGCTAATACTGGCCTCCTTAAAAAATGGAGTTTTTCATTTGATACCATCTCTTCTTGAAGACCTCTCCATCTTTTGAAATCAGTGTTTATCATATTGAAAATTAAATTTTATTCATCCCCTTCAAGTTACAGTGTAAATTCAATCTTTTCACTCAACATCTTCTAGAAAACATGGACTTCAAACCTATAGAGAAGTCCGGTGTTATAGGTAGCAAGCAAGAACAAAAAACCCTCTATGGCAATTTTACCTGTAGAAAGCTTACAAAACGTTTAGCCTAATGACTGTAAACTGCTAGCTTGGCAGGGGGATGGGGAAGAATGTGTGTTCACATGCAGTTTAAACCAATCCTAATCAGTCTTGGTGCACTTCTGCTTTTGTGTCCATTCTTCCTCTGCCAGGGATCAGCCAGGACAGGGACTGCCCGCAACTGAAGAGTATATGTATTAATTTCAGCTTAGTTCCGTGTACTCTGGCACCACACAAATGGACTGCTAGCACAGAAAACAACAGGAATAAACAGCCAGGAGTGCAAAAAAGGGACAAGACCTCATTCTTCTATGACCATATAAGCTTAATTTGACAAACTACTTATGAAACAAAATCCTTTGCTACAGGTTGTTGGGGGACAAACCAACAGATTAAACGGTGAGATCAGCAAAGTCCTCTGCCCAAGAACAGTGTTATTCACATTAGTCCAACCTGGGTGAACTGCTCTGCAACAAAGCTCTACAGATGTCTGCATTCACACTTGGCTTAAATGACAACTGATGAATGCTGTCTCTAAACAGTAACTCCTTAAGGTGACCTGCATAAGTCACAATCAAAGACTACTTAATTTGGCAGTTCTGGATGCTAAAAAGTCTTTTCTTTGATGTACTACCATCTTCACTCTAGAGCATCTACAGGCTCAAAGACAGCAACAGGAGCAAGTAACTCCATGTTAACATGAGCTTTTGCTCACAGTAAGGAAAATACCTTCTCATAGTTCAGCACAATGTTTCTGCTTAGCTCTTAAAATGAATCTTTTTCATAGTGAGGACAGGTTCAGGAACCCCCAAAATAGTACTACACATTCAATTAATTAATATGCACTCACTCAGGAAGTCACCATCACACAGGGATTGCACATCAAGCAGCTGGATCATCTCAGTCCTAGTTTTCTACAGGTAACTCAGCAACACCCTCCACCACCCTGCTCTGACATTCTCACAACTGGCTTTCCAGAGCTTGCTTACAAATAGTTCTTGCTAAACAGGTCATGACTGCTTTATAGTCTGCCAAGCAGGAAAAAAAAAAAAAAAAAAAAAAAAAAAAAAAAAAAAAGACAATAGCGTTCTCTTTATTGAATTCCTCCCCTGGTTCAAACTTATCTTCAGAAGGAAAATAGATGTCTTGTCAAGTATTGAATATCAAAGTGGCTTGCTGTCTTCTCCTTACTTGAATTCCCTGAAATATACCCTCATCTGGTCACCCCATGTTAACAGAAAGAAGAAAAAAAAACCCCAACTACCCAGATTTATGTCTTTCCATCAAAACCCTTTAGAATAATTATTCTAACACATATTAAATCACTAACATTTAGTTTATGCATAGAGCTAAACAGTTTTCTTTAGTTCCCTGAAGGCTTTTTTGAAGTCTTCGAGAAGTCTTTAAAAATCCATTTCATGCACATATCCAAGCAAATATCCTGTGAGTGACAGCAAGCACAGTAACTGTGCAATACGAAGTGCTAAAGAGAAACAGCAGAAAGTAGTATTTTTTACTGAAGCACATCAATTAAAAAGCAAGCAGCCACAATACCTGCCTTCCCAACATTTCTCAACTGTGACCCGAATCACATTTAAGGCAGAAACTTTTCAAGATCCATGTTTTTCAGCTTGGTACATTTCAGTAAAAACAGCTGAAGAGCCCATTAAGTAGAAATGCAGAGAATCTAACTGTTGCATTTCACAACAGGTAGTGTACAGAAAGTGGGTTAACTACTTTCAAGTAAGTATGAACTGATAAATATTCGAGCATTTGGATGGCTGTGCATCACATTAGGGTGTCAAGTAAAGTTGAGCTCTAGGATTTCCTGTAAGATTTGTTACCTTTTTCAAATGAGGACACCTCAAACTCCCTTTTATTCTTCAGCCTATTATAAAAGCATATATTTCTAAGGAAAATGTGTGTATCTGTAGGATTTAATAAAAAATTTGAAGCCAATTTGTGACAACAGTATCATTTCCATCTTTCTCTAAGTAAGCACTTATTTTTTCAGTTATATCAGCAAAGCATTCAGATTAAGTATCTGACATTGAATGTAAAGCTTAATATCTCAAAACCATTGCATTTTGTTTCAAAGGGCTTTTCAACTACAATGCCGAATTTCTTTGAAAACAGACATGCAATGCGTATCACAGCATGCTTCTGCTCTACATGCGTACAATACTTGTTTTGGATTACAATGTGAACTGAATAACCATCCAAAGTGTTACAGTGAAGATATGCACATTCATTATTCTGCCTACTAACATTTCTCTTACACAGTATGCTGATACAATAGTTATGCTGCCATGAGAGCATTGATCCAAAAACCCTTCACCAACTGAAGACAATAATACAGGCAACTTAACTGTAGTAGTGCTCACAGTTTATTACAATTTCAGTCTTCTCAGCCTAAGACAGCCTCTTTTCTGCTACATGGGCTAATTAACTTTGAGTCCTTATCAACCAATACAACTATTCAACAGGTTCATACTACCCATGCAGATTTGAGTTCAAGATTTCCATGCTGTTTAGCCACGGTAAAATATATAAAGATTAGCATTTAAAAAGTGCAAATAAACATTTTCAAAATAACATAGATTATTCCAACGTGACTTGTAATTACTTGGTGCAAGTGGTGTTTGCTTTCCTTTCTACATAATTATGCAAGCATGAGGAAGTCAATAACTGCCTCTGATCACTTGTTCAAACAGGAACATTAGGAAAGAATTTAAGAAAATCATTTTTCACAATGTAAAAACAAGTTATAGGGGAAAACCACCTCTTAAGACTTACCTGCTCTCCTGCCTCCATCACAAAAACTATTCTAATGGTACTCTTCCTTTAGAAATCTTCATTTCTGCTGTAATTCAAATAATTAACCAAAAAGTGAAAGGTCTTATGCAGGCTGGAAACATCTTGTTTCCAGCCTGCATAAGACCAGTGGGACTTTCAACTGACTTGTGCTCAAAGTTGGAAACTAGTGGCTGAAAAGTTTACTAGATATTTTGCTTTTGTCCTCTGCCATATTGGCAGAGAATATGAGCAATGGTCTGGCACACTTTAAGGGAAAGCAGCTACAGCGTAAGTGTGCACCACTGATCTCTGTGGGAAGATGGAGAGGTCACTAGGATGCACTATTGAAACAAAAACGTAAATCCAGGATGAAATCAAACCAAACCAAACCCAAAAATCTACCATGAACTGTATGCACAGCCTTCCTAATTTGTTAGTGTGGCAACTTTGAGCAAGCACTCAAGAACATCTACTCTACCAAACAGAAATATCAACAACCATTAAATATTTTGTACTTTACAGACTGAAAAACATTGACATGTAAATAGTATTAAAACATTTAAACAATCATTTCAGGTATCTTAATTCATAGCTCTAGCTTCTGAGACATCTACTGTTTTGATCTCCAGTCAGCAGTGAACTTTTTAACCACAGCAGGTGTATTACCTTCACATATTTATGTATCAAGCAAATGCCATGATACATATTAAAAATTCTCACAAGCATTTGCAGCAGTTCTTAGTAGAAATCATCAGTGAAACCAAGTTTGTGCTTCTTTCGCTCTTTAAAAGCAGACACTGCTTTCATTGGAGCTCATTTCCTGACTTCGGAGGGAAATAAACAAGCTACACAAACGCTTTTGTATATATTGCTACCTACTTAATAAGTAGTAATTTGATGGCATGCAACTAGGTTTTAAATCATCAAACAGATTCTACATTCTTCTGAAGCACACAATGAAAAGAGATCTTATACCAAAAGCTGCTAAATTAAACAACAAAAAAACTTCACAACATGCAAGCAGTCATAGCCATTATCTGTACAACTGTACTAACTGTCAGAAGTCAATCACCACAGGAAAAAGCCTGATTTAGTAGAACATCACAATAACAAGCATAATTCTGTTAAGACTTGAACTCGTCTTGTAAGAAAGTGGTCTTTGCAGTCCATGGGAGGACTACTTAATAAGCTAAAGTTACTAATTTATATGAGGGTTTTTATTTCCTTGGACTGAGTTGGGGTATTTGTACAAGGAGAAAAATTTTACCAACACCTTTGGCAATCTCTAAGCAGGCAGCATACCTCTCATGTCAAAGGGCTGTGAAATCCAAGAACATGAGTCACTTACAGTTTTGTATCAATACAATTGTTAGTGCTGTTCTAAATATACCTCACTGTGCTTTACAAAGAAAGATCAACATTTTATCCATACTATACAGATGAGCGAAAGGAGTCAGTTAAACTAAATGAGTTGCTCATGTTCACCTAAAGAGACAAAGATACCAACAAGGAATCCAGTTCCAAGGCTCTGTACACAAGAATCCACAACCCTCTGCACTTGAAAGAATGACCAAGGCATAAATTAAAACACAGGCCTCAGTTGTGCAGTCAGAAGCAAGTCTGCAGTCAGCAAACTCAAAGCAAGACAAGTTCTTAAAGCCTTAAATCCTCTATATGCTGAAGTGTCCTTGAGGCACACTTTTTGGATAACTTACAAAATAAATGCACAGAAATATAAAGCCATATTTAAACAGTATCTTGATCTAGTATAGTCAATGTTACCTTGAAGTGATACAAACAAAAAGCTAACAATTCTCTTAAGCATTCTCCCTTAGCGCTTCTTATTGGACTAGCTTGTATCCTTGGAAGTCTAACTAGTAAATTACAAATTTAAGCCAGCCGGAAGGACTGATGCACTGTATTACTCCTACAATCTTGATTAGGGCGTTGAATCTTAGGAAGTCCTTTGGAACCACAATTCTGTTAAAAGTTTCCCTGTAATAACTAAAGCTTCAAAGTAATGACTTACAGATTAACCTCCCTTAACACTACAGGGCACAGTAAATAAAGTACTGGGAGTTCTCTCAAGCATATGTAAGTTTAACACTACACAAACGGCAAAAATTACAGACTTAACACTTGAACACTCTGACCTAATTTATCCCAACTTGAAAATAAATATGCAATTAGTAGCACAAACCTTAACAAAGAATAAGGAAGCTGTGAGGGTTTTAAAAAAAAAATATGGCTCTTAGGTTTTTTTTAACAGGTTTTTGTGTTTGCTACTTTAAATTTAATCATCTGTTATACACGGAATTCAGCCTCAAGTGGATCTATATCACTATTTCACAGAATACTTAGTGTTCTACTTGTGATCTGACCTCCTCATGCTCCCAACTGTCTATCTACATATTAATATGGCTCTGAAACCACTGTATCTGAACCTAATCACTATGGTAACTGTAAGATTTGTTTACACAGAAAAAGAATATTAGAAATGTATGTAAATTTAACTGTCATTTAAATAAGTGCTTTTTCCTTCTGGGGAAAAAAGCTCCCTATACTGCCTCCTACTTATCTTGCTTCCATCTCCTGTATCCCCCACCAGGCAAGGAGCCACATTTAGGAAGCTCCTATCACACAACTTCAACAGCCTGTTATTGTAAATTCATAAATAGTTTACTTTCAATAAGACAGATGTGTGCAGTATTTTAGATCTTAGCACTTGTTAAAGAAAAATCATAGGAAGGGCAATTAAAACATGATTTTTTAAAAATACTGTCATAAAGTCACCAAAGTAAATAAAACATGCTAAACCGTCAACAGCTATACAGAAAGACTTCACTGTTCAGCAACTCAGATCAATCTAGAAATTAAAAGAGTCTATTCCATTTACCATTTCCAGCAGTGAATATAGTACTGGGCACACATTTTACATAATACTCATTCACAGACAGTAGGCACAACTCTGATAGTGGAAGTACCCACATACATACTGCTCTTTTTTATTAATAAATACTAAAGAATTGATGTATCACAGGTTTGTAACAATTGGTTTTTATAAGATTTACAGTATTTTGGTTTACTGCTCCTGAGCAGAACCGGGAGCTGAATTACATGGGGGTCATGGTAACATAAACGGCAGTTTGAGTGAGATGTATCAGCAAAATGGTAAAAAAAAACCTAACAAACCCAGCTGTTAAAAACTACTTTTAGATCCACAGTTCTTTGCCACACACAGAAGAAGTCATTCTCTTCCACCGATACAATCTTCTTTTCTATAAAGCTTGCATAATATACTAAACATAAATAATCTAGAAAGGTCTAAGAGAAGAAAAATCCATGACAGTGAGGTACATGAATACTACACAGCACCGAGAGGAAAATTAGAACCTGTCTGAAAATCTTTCCGCACCTTACAGCAATCATTTCACTGCAGAGAATCTCTTACATGCACCCTCCCCGACCACATCAAGATTATTCATTCAACAAAACTCCTACTAACGAATAGAAAGTAAGTAAATCTACCCTCTATCCAAGTAAACAATGTTGTAGAGCCAGCATTTCCCCGCAACATTACTTTCTCGAGCAGGGTGACTGTGCCCTGCTCCTCCATGAAGCAAGCTCAGCCCAGGCAGCCATGTCCTTATTCTCCTACAAACAATGTTTCTGAAGGAGAACAACCCCTGCTCGGGGAACTTACAGCTTCCCCCAGCATAACGCGCTGGAGCAAAGCCCGCCCCACAATCAACGAAGAAGCCAAGGCACCGAAACACGGCAGTGGGGGCGAAGCAGCCCGCAGTCTGGATCTGCACCAGCACCGAGCCTCGCACCGGGGTCGGGACAGATGGACTGACAGATAGGACAGCATTTCTCCATGCAACCCTCCCTCCCTTCCCCTCCCAGGCACACGAGCGAGTGTTTTACCTTCATGATGAGCTCAGGCTGCGGTAAAAGCCTCGATAGTGGCTGAGCGGCCGAGGCTGGACCTGGAATTTAAAACAAAGCGCTAACGCACCGCACCAGCCGCTCGCACCGGGCGGGGGGAGGGGAGCCAAGGATCGGGTGGGGGCGCCGGGCTCCTCCCGAAACTCCCCCTTTCTTTCCCCGGATCCCCCCTTTTCCCGCGGCTATCCCTCTTCCCTCGGCCACTGTTTCCACCCCCCTGCTCCCACACGCCGCGGCTTCCCCTACACTCGCTGGCATTGACGCCATTTCTGTCAGAGGAGGAGAAACTTGCCACAACAACAACCCACCCCCGGCTGCCGCGGGAGGGGGGGAGGCGCCCCGGCCGCCTCCCCGGGGCGCTGCGCCCCCTCCCCGGGCACCGAGCGGCGGAGGGCACCCGCGGGGATCCCAGCGCAGAGAACACCCCCCTCCTCGCTTTACCGCGGGGAGAGGGAGAGAGGCAGGGAGAGAGAGAGGAAGGCTCTTCCTCCATTGTACGAGAAAGAGCGCCCGTGCGCGCGGCGGGGGAGCGGGGTGTCGGGAGCAATCCCCCCACCCCCGACACACACACGCTTTTGTAGGGGCTGCGGCTCCGGATCGCGGCGGCTCCTCCTCCCTCCGTCTCCCCCCCTACATAAAGGAAAGCGCTGACTCCGCCGCAGGAGTTTCGGCAGCAACAGCCGCAACTCCCCGGCTCGGCGCAGAGGGTCCGGGCG